>CM052344.1:9999137-10013424 GCA_028455595.1 Lasioglossum vierecki | reverse complement strand
ATATTCATTATTTGTTAATTCATTGTTTGAAAAACGATGATAAATAACACAGTATAATTGAAAAAACAATTGGTACTCACGCTCTTGTCCTTTCCTCGTTGAAGAATGTACGACATGATATTGCATCTTGATTTCGATTCTCGAATATATAAATCGTAGCATTGATGTTTGCGATCGATGAATTTTTTCTCATCTGTAACAGAAAGAACAAACAAACAGTCAGAAATAATAGCAAACAATCAGAATTAATACTGAATAGACATTTGAACACAGAATCAATATTAAATAAACTTGACTTGTATGCCAAGAAACGAATATAAATATGTTTGGTCGTCACGACACAGGGGGAGATTACGATAACCGTGGCCCCTAATTTTAAGGTTATATTTATATTCCTGGGATCTCTCTCACACATTTGAAGAAAAATATGTTTATATAACAGGTGTCCAATCAGCTTCGTTTAGCCGGTAAAGTAGATTTAGTGTTTTTCATAAAATTGCAAGTATTTCGAAAACTGCGAGATATCGCAAAATATCAAGAGACCTTTTTTGTAGGAAATTAAATTTCCAACAATTTATGTCATATGACTTTTTTCTATCAGCTGCGCAGTTTCTGAGTATATTTATATTTCTGTGAAGTTGCAGAACAACTACTTCTCGCCTGAAGCAAGTGAAAAGGGTTCTGAAAAGATCAAATTCTGGATAACATCTACACTGGGAAGATTATGTGAATAGAATGGGTTAGGTTAGGTCGCCGATGGGGGCGGAGAGAGTTAATATTAGATTTTCATATAAAAAATTAATATTAGTTATTTTATTAAAAAAAATTAATATTATTTGAGGTTAATATTATATTTTTATATAAAAAATTAATATTGGTTATTTTATTAAAAATATTTAATAATATTTGAGGTTAATATTAGATTTTCATATAAAAAATTAATATTAGTTATTTTATTAAAAATATTTAATATTATTTGAGGTTAATATTAGATTTTCATAGAAAAAATTAATATTGGTTATTTTATTAAAAAAATTTAATATTATTTACCACGCATACGAAAATCCAGGAGTAGTTTCGAATATCTCGAAAACTAAGTGATCTGCTCTTATTGTTTAAAAAGATTTCAAAAAATTAAATGAAAGTTTTTTCTATAGAAAGTTAAATTTCTTATAAAAAAAGTCTATATTTTGCCATATCTTGCATAGTTTTCGAGATATTTGCAGTTTTATTAAAAACACTAAATCTACTTTACCGGCTAAACGGAGCTGATTGGACACCTGTTATATAAACATTTTTTCTTAAAATGATCCCAGGAATACAAATATAACCTTAAAATTAGGGGCCACGGTTATCGTAATCGTGCCCGACACAGGAACATATTGTCGCGAGAATTCAACACGGTTTAAGAATAAATCAACGAAAATTAAATAATATTATTCTTAACTTCCGGAAACTAGAAATTGTTGCCTCTTTCTTATGTAATTCTATACAGGGTGTCCCAAAATTCGTGTACTTCCCGGAAATAGGAGGTTCCTTGGGTCATTTATAGCGACATTTTCCTTTACAAAAATGACGCCAGCGGCTTTGTTTAGGAGTTATTAATAAAAAACACGGACCAATCAGAGCGCGGCTACAGCGGATTGATTCTGTCTCGGCCAATGGTGCCGCCACGCTAAGCGGGACCTGTCGCTGAGTCGGACTGCGTTTGCTCTAGCCGCGCTCTGATTGGTCTGTGTTTTTTGTTAATAACTCTTAAACAAAGCCGCCGACGTCATTTTTGTAAAGGAAAATGTCGCTTCAAATGACCCAAGGAACCTCCCATTTCCGGGAAGTACACGAATTTTGGGACACCCTGTATATTTTGCGGGCGCCACAGGAAGGCCCAAAATTGTAGTGCGAGTCGTGCCATCTATATAACACTTCTCTCCCAAAACTATTGGTTCGTTCAGTCGTTTGAAATGGGTCCATTGTACAACATAAAAACGGTACATCTTTTATTGAACAAAAGGTATGTCAATAATATTGCGTCACTTGGTTTGCCGTCCCGAGATTCTTATAAAAACAGCCAGTTTGTAGTTGTTTATTTAACCCTTTTCACTCGGAACTATTTTAACTGGAAAATTAAACACTTCTTGCGATCTAGATATTTGAAATTTTATGAATATAAAATTAGTATAATACCTCATACAATACCTAAATATTTAATAATTAATTATATACCGATATAATTAATACTGTAAACAATATTTTGAATAATGGTACAACAATTTGTAATGATGCCTCAGAGGGGACATCGAGTGCAAAGAGTTAAAATACTGTGATAGATACATAAACCTGACAAGTGGGTTACGTTTTTATATCACTGTCCATGTAAAGTTAGAGAAAAGAATTTTCTGCAGCTCATAAATTCATTATGTTTAAATGAAAGACTCATAACGAGATAATTTACAACAGTTATAGGTATTTGTTAATTTCAGGAAGGTGTGAGTCGTTATTCGACGTACTTGCGTTCGAGCGGCCATAATATTTATCGATGTACAGTCACCCTGCGGCTAGTCAAAAGTTTTCTCGCGTGGAATATCAAAGTACATATAAACCTATATATGAGGCCGTCCCAGCGAAATAGAGATTTTAACTTCGTTGACTTACGATTGGCGACTTCTGACTTGATACCAAGTCGGACATATATAGATAAGTTTCCACCGCAACGACGGCGACCTTCTCTTCGATCTTTATTCTATTTCGTTCTGTTTGTTCTTCCAGTCATTCCACGCGGAGTTGCACCAGTACAAGCGGCAGATCGAATTGTTCAATCAGCTTACGCAGAAGTTGATCGCTGTTTACCAACAAGACGACACGACCCGCGTGAAAAAGATGACAGAGACCATCAATCAGAGATACAATAACCTCAATACCAGGTACGTCCCACACAACGATATGATGCAATACGTTTTTGCCAGCATTGTTGATAGAAGGGACTCATACTATCCCTACCGAAAACATATTCAGCTTTTGCCTTGCAATATCGAACTAGATTCATAGTACACAATGATGGGCAAAATTAAATAAATTTTCATTTAAATAGTTATGTAAATAGAATTTTATTTGTTATTTAAATAACAAACAGAAATAAAGTATTTGTTGTTTGCGATTGAACGAGTCTAAATACATTATTCAAATAATGAAATTAATTGTTATTTACAAATAATTCTATATTATGATTTACTACTTTCTACTTAACATTGATTGCTTACAGTACTATATAAAGTATTTGTTGTGATTGAATAAGTTTACATACATTATTTAAATAATGAATTTAACTGTTATTTACAAATAATTGTTTATTATTAATATTTGCTACGTTGTATTTAACATTCATTGCTTATTAAACAAACTTATTACGGAATAGACTTTTGCATCACTTGTTTGTGGAGCAAGTAGTTCTAAAGGCAAACATGAACTGTGACCTGTGAATTAAAAAATAAAAAAAGAGATTTCATAAATTTTGGATTACATAAAATAAAAGAGGAATGACAAAACAAAAATTATTCATTAGTCTTCCATTGCATACAAATTAAATATCAAATTTTACTTGCAAATGATAAATGATTTATTCTTTGGACCATTTAAATGAATTTTATTTAAATAAACTCATTAATTCATATTTACTAATGAATTGTTCTTCTCATTTATTATTTTGTATTTATTACATTTATTCATTATTACATTTATTTCAGTTTTAAAGTTAGTACTTAAAAGTCTCACAATGGCAGGGAATTATTGAATTCTACTATAATGACGTCGTGATTAATTCGAACAATAGGCACTGAATTAATTTCTACACCTGATATTTAACGTTCTCTCCATGTGGCGGGAGTAAATGCGTTCCATAAGGCGTAATCAGAGTTGGGCAAAAATTTACTCAACGATTGACGAATAAATTTCTAATTAAAGCGTTAATCGCAATTAACAATTAAACTTCTACTTTAGTCGTTAATTGTGGTTAATGATTACATTCTTTTCAATTGAAATCGTCAATCAGATAATTGATTAATGATTAACTGCTGAAATTTCTAAATGAAATACGGAATCAAAACCGTATGCATACTGAAAAAAATGTAAACTGAGTTTTTGGTGAGACATATTATATATACTCCCTCCTTATTACAATTCATGGATAGACCGTGTGGCGATTAATTTCAACAATTGATTAAATCAATCGTCTATATTTCAATGATTACCTTTTTTAATTGTATACATTAATCAATCAATTTTGGTTAAAAATTTAATTGATTACACCCAACTCTGGTACTTGGTTGGCCAGAAGGCAATCTTGAATTTCACTCGAGTATGGTCGCATTCAAAGTATGTAATACTTGTGTGTATTGAATCGTTTCTAGTATTATCAATCGAGGAAAACTGCTGCACTCTGCGATGAACTCCCTCCATAACTTCGACCGGTCTCTGGACAACTTCTTGGCTTGGTTGAGCGAAGCCGAGTCCTCGATGGAGGGATTGGAAGCGGATGCCGATCGACTAGATGGACGACGGGACCAAGGCGCGCTCAGGCGACCGCAACATCAACTCAAGGTAAGTCTGCTTATACTTTATATTAATTCAGCGGTTGTTTTCTTTATAGGAGCGTCAACTTTCTTGGTCTAACTCTTTAAATACTTACTACTACCGTACGTGCGCGCTGCCCAGCGATGATGTATGTCACATAACGTCACATTTGCCAACTTAAAAGAAAATTCTCGTGTAACAGGAACAAAAAACCGATTTTTTTTGCATAAATCCGAATTTCAGTCTCAGTTCCAAAAGAAAGACCCAAAGTCTAATTCTAAGAAATGAATACAAAATTGTCTAACACAAAATTTAAATAGCACATTGATTTCCAGTGCTTATCCAGAATATATCTGCTTAGAATATAATTATTAATATAGTAAAGCAGGGATGGGATCCTACTATATTACAATATTAAAATATGGGTGGTGAAATTATTTGTCAACATAGATAAAAAATTAAGTTTCGCATAATGTGCTCTATGTACCTAAAAGTTAGGATTTGGAAAATACAAGAAGATGGAAGTAAAAAGTCATAGTAGAATAAGCTACAAATTTTTATAAGAAAGATCTTGATGATATTATTTAATTACGATATTACTGTTTTTATACAAAACAATATTTTAAATCATTTAATTAAACCGAGTATACATCAATTTTACATCATTATTTCACTCACATAAAATTTGGTATTCAAGGCATTTCTTGTATAAAAGTAGACATTCAATCTTCTGAAAAACGTTTTGAAATTCAACTTTGTAAAACTTCTTTGGCGATGAAAAATAGAAATTCTCAAGAGGGTTACAAAGTAATAGCGCCGTCCAAAGTGAATAAAAAGTATTTCATAAATATGGAAAATCGATTCCCTGAGACTCCAAGGAATAATGATGACGTTTTTAAAGGGTTCTACCAACGTTTTCTACAAAGTTATAAAACTTACGACTAAATTTATAGTGATGAAAAAGAATGTTTCTTTTTGTGACCTATGCGGATTTAGAATGAGTTTCCTCTGGTATGATTGAACGTCAAGCCGAAATTTCTCTTCCATTTGTATATACGGTCCATCTTTGTTGTGCCACTATCTTTTTAAAAACGTTTCGCGACCGTTTCAATGGCGTTCCAGTATTTTATACGAGTAATTGATTTGTCAAGTGGCATAGTCACTTTCCTTTTGTAACTGCAAGCAGGTCATATTTCTTGAAAAATGATGTATTTGACTTTTACTTTAAACTGTAAATATTAGACATCGTTTTTTCAATTAATTAAAATCTTCCACAATTTTTAATAAACGAACTACGTATTCAATTTAGGAATTTAAAAATACGGAATTTAAAGGTAACGTTGAATTATAGGAAAAGAAGTTTTCTCGTAGTCTGGAACATCGTTAACGACTTCTGTAGGAATTGAACTCGGCGACTTCATTTCTAACAGAAAAAAACGAAAGTAAGGACTCCATGCAATTATAATCTTCGTGCATTTTTCTAACAATTATTACGCAGATATTTACTAGATCTTGAACTAGAATTAAAGTAAATTTGGAAATGTAGTATTCCGTGTATGTGCTAATGATTCATATTCTAACAAATTGAAGACTTCCATGGACTTTTGATGCAATTTGTTTAATGAGTATTACTATGAAGAGATAAATAATTATAAATTCTTACCATACTATTTACTCAGAATCAGTAAGAAATATATTAATAAGGAGAGAGAAATAAGGGTTAATATTAGTTTCTTTGGACTAGTTTTCGAAAAAATTTCTCTTTTCAATCTTTTATGGTTCAATTATTAATTGATATACAAAGAGTAAAGTCAAATAAAGAGTGTAGCAAAATATTTAAACTAAAATAACTCCTAAACTAATAATTTTTCGACATAGATAGGTTAATCCTTTTTTAAAGAGAATAAAATGCTGCATTGATTAGTGTTTAAAAAATATACGGTTTCATTAAAAAAATCAAAGTTAACCTTTATAAGTTCTTGACGCATCAGCCTACAAAAAAAACTAATAAAACCAGTACGTGCGTCACTTGAAATCACTTAATCTCTATCCAAACATTTCCTGCTTCGTATAATAATAATGACGTAAATCGTGGTGGCAACATCTAGTGGCCCACCCTGTACCTATAATTTATATTTTATATGTTTGAGGTGATAAACAGACGTTTATGTGTAGCAAAGTCGTAAGATTCCTGAAGACCTTGTAACGGTGGTCGTGGTCACGCCGAGAAACTAGATCTGTATGTGTCACGTGTTGACTGGGAGAAGGTTTTACGGTTTCGTTTGATTGCCATAAAAGTGTGTCGAAGGTAGTAGTTTGCGTATCGGCATATCCATTAAAAGGAAGAAGTTCGATATCGGGTATCGGGACAATGCGGTGGCGGTCCATCAGCTTCTCCTCTGAACGCTCTTCTGGTTATGCATTATGCCCGTGGGAACTTGAAATATTGCATAAGAAAATGAGGATTGCAAGGCTGCCTCTATCGCGAAACCTTGTTCCAAAAATGAGATCTCCCCGGTTCCATTAATATAGAGTGGTTCAAAATCAACTGGTTGCGCGAAACAACGTATACAAATTACTTTTTCGGAAGATCCCGTTGAATATTCTACGAAATTCGAAGGTGCAGGTATAAATTCTCGTAACAACAACAAGGAAATCGTGTGAAAACACATACGATTTTAAGCCGAATTTTTGCAAGCATTTTACTATAGAGAAACATTTTGAGTCCTTAAAAAATATTCAATCGCGGTAATCTCGTTCATGAATAATGCGCACCTTAATAAAGACCGCGAAGCCACAACAAAAATCGATATCCTTATAGAAAACTGGTACAAAATAGTACAATATCATCTTCAACTTATACTTGGGAATTAAAAATTTTCAAACTTAGTCGGTAATAGAATTATCCGCTCTCTGTTCTTTCACGCTACAACATTTATCAATATTTTCTTCGAGTTTCTGGACTGAGCGAGTAGGGCGCTCAGCAAGAATCGGCCTCGTGCAATCTCGCCACGAGGCAAATTAGCAATTTTAATTGTCCAAGAAATGCGCTGTTTCATGAATTTAAACGAGCCCTTCTAAAACACCGCCATGTAGAATTTGCATCTACGCGGAAGCGTGACGTGGCGCGAGCATCGTTGTCCCCCGTCACAATTCTCCTTCGATGATCACGCTACTAGAAGAGAAAGTGACGCGTTAAACACTTATGCGAGCGTATTATATTAGTTCTGTTGTTTTTTCTTATAAATTCATTGATAGATTCCGGATGTTATGTATTTATGACAATACTAACTAAGTGCAATTTAAAACAGTGGAAAGATTATAAAACTTTAAGGGTATTAATACAAATTTATGTTTAACTCAGGTGTCTTACAATTAATACAAAAACTTTTTATTTTCTATAAAGATCCACGGTCAGATCCAGATTAGATGATTGCATAAGTTCGTGCCAGATTTGAAAATAAAATTCAATGGTTAAATTTTTAAAATTGGTTAATTATTTGGTTAAATTAAAATTAAAAAATCGTTAAATTTTCTAAAATTAGAAAAGAATGGTGGCTACAAGTATAATCGGTTATACAATTTTTATTCTGTAAAATTTCAACATAAAATTTCATTTTCAAATCGGGCACTCATCTCATATATCGGCGTTCAGGACAAAATTAATTATTCGAGGTAAACTAATCCTTCCAACAACTCAAAACAGTTCAAGAGATTTGGTACAATTTTTAAAAAGTTTTCACGCTGTGTCCACTTAATTGTGTCCCTCGTTGGTAGCTGTATTCCAGTCGCTGCAATTAGTCCGCGTGCTTAAACAGTAAATCGTATCGGAAACGTGATGATGAGAAACTTAAACGATTCCCGAATCGAGGAATTCGTGACGATGCTCGGCTGTACAGCCTGTTCTGTTTACAATGCAGTGTAACCGGAGCGTCATGCGACTCTGAATTGATACAGTCGTCCCTCCACCATAGCCTATTGCGTCGTTTTCAATCAAATTAATCCACCGTCCATCGACGTGCTGCTTGCGATTCCGGAAAATTAGGTTACAATACTGTTTGTCGACTCATATATTATCACGTGGCTCGTTGCTTCACTCTTTCCTCTGTTTTCTTTGTTTGCAACCCCATATTGTACGCTGCCGGTTTGATTCCCCGCAGAAGGATTCGGTTTTCGAGGGCTTGGGGTTCGCGAAATTGGATTTCATCGCGAACCCCATATTTATGCAGTTTTCACAAAATCGGAGCTAAACGTTGCGCAATATCTCATTCCTCCTAGAAAATTACAATAACTTCCCTATAAAATCGGGAAGTTAATAAATACTTTTATACTTTAGACTGTAGATTAGATGCATTTATGGAAAAACTGAGTAGGTGAAATGTAAAACAGTTAAGAGATTACAAAAAATTTTCTCAACTTTTCAAATATTTCTTGTATGAAACCATTCTACAAACTTCTGCACATGCAACGATACATTCTTGCATAACATCACAAACTTTTAAACAACGTTTTAAACCAGTTAACATTGTTTGAAACTTGAAAGTTTCTTGGACACGAATCTCACTCAACACATACTCGTAATTGTTATAAGTAGACTGCGAAGATTTGCATGCAGTTATGACTTCTGAAAATTTTTTAAAAATGCAACGAAAGTTACTAACGCTAAACATAAGATTTTATTGGACTCCACTTTTTAAAACTTCCGCAGTCTGGTTATAAGATTCTAATTTTAAGAATTGACAAGAAATAATGATGTCTTTAACGTTTCATTAGTAGATTGATGCTGTTTAAATACTGTTGTTGTATCGACGTGTTCGCTTGATAATTTGAAACAGTTCATCCTGAATGGAGCCTAAAAACTTTTACAAGTATCCTTTAGCAAAGTTCAGCATTTTAGGTAGAGGCATTTGGTCCTGTGTAATTTCAGTCGTCCGGAACGTTCGAAAATGTAATTTGCATGCACTCCATTAGCGAGGAGACTGCGATGTTGATTATCCGATAAAGAGTCGGACAACTGATTGGGATCGATCGCGTTGGTAAATCCGAGAAACAGTGACGAAAGGAAAATAGAGATGGTTCGACACCGTCTGACCACTGAACCAATAATTATGACCATTGACAATCGCTACTATTTGCTATGCAACATCATTATATATTCACCCCGCATTGCGTAATGACAATTGATCTATTTCAAGTCTCTGACCAAGCTACTATTATTTCATTCTAATTAGCTTATCGTTTTCTTCTATCTATTTTTGATGGAATTATATTTTTCATTTGATCCATTTTTGTTTCCTTCCAGGCTGGAGACTTTTACATATATGTATATACAGTGCAGTACAAATTTAAGTAGAACCCTTATAAACTTTTTAAAAATTATACTCAGTGACAGGCGATTTTTTGGTTAGAAGTATTAATTTACTAATTAATGGAGAAACAAGTTTTAAAATTGGTCGGAATTGCAAAGAAAAAAATAAAACTCAGTTTCAAAAATTTTTTGTCTGAGCCTGTAATGAAATATTAATCAATGTCGATCTATGTCAATTGTATACACGGTGACAAATTGACTTTATTCATTTTGTTACTCTCATTATGAAATGAGGAAAGACTTCCAACATGTTCCATAACATTAATTCATTTATTTGATACATTTTCGTGCGTTGTTTAAACTAATGAAGATATTACACAAGATAAGTACACAAAGTTTATGGGATACACATGATATTGCATTTCTACATTTCAAAATATCGTTACTTCTCACAAATTTTCAACTATTTTAGTACGAGTTTTAATTAGTGCGAAATTAGTTTGAGATTATGTATAATATTACATTTCATGTATTCCATATCAAATCCTGTCGAATGTTAGTAACTTGTGTTTGTAAAGTGTAGTCATCGTGTGTTGAAATATAGAAGCACATATTGAGTGTATTTCCCAAAGAAACCACGTTCATTCATACTTAAATGTTGTGAATGAGAAAAGTATCACGAGAGACGCTGAATCAGAAATATTAAAATATTTTATGAATTAATATCGGAACCTTTCTTTTTCATCGATACGAACTTCGGTTCTCGAGTATTTATACTCCTATGAAGCATTTATATCAAGCTATCAGTTAATGAAAATTGCATAGGGAACGAGAGATAGAGCAAGGGAAGGGAAAGAGTTAATTCGTTAACTTGATTGAGGAAGCTCGAAGTGTTCCGCTTGCAACTGTACTTTGGTTAATACCGCGCCGTCGATTGCAAAAGGAATTAATTCCAAACGCTATTACGAGGCTTGTGCGAGGGATATACATCTACGTGTAGCGTTCGAGAAATACTGCGATGTATTCGTGACAAAATTAGACCATTACTTTTTAAAACAATTTTCACTTTCTAAACGCATCAAACCAAATAGAATAGTTCGTCATTTCCAAAATCTTTGATTTTATTAATATTAGTTTTGGTATTATTATTCACGTATTAATTTATAGAGAATTTCATTAAAACGTATTACTAGAAAAAGATATCTTTAAAGTTTCAGAGCATCAAAGAGTAGCATCAAATAAAAATTTTTGTAACGTTCTAAAGTACAAAGATGATTAATTTTAAATATTAATAATATAGCTTTATTTTATTGTTTATTAGCAATCAAATAATCGTTGCCACTATTATCGAACGAAATTAAGTTTTATATAAATTTTTGCTTTCTAAAATTAGAAAATAAATAGATAAACGGAAGGAAGGCGATTACTTATTAATACACCGAACGAGGTTTTGTGGGATACAATTCTGAAAGTCCATAGGAGCACATAAGAAATTATCCCCGCAGAGAATACCGCATGTGACACACGCTTACAGAATACGTGCAGGAGAGCAGGGCGCGGACTACAAATTACATCCTCGTGACTAATGCCACCTGGACAGCTGCCTCCACTCATTAAACTTCGAGTGGGAGCCAAGCTATTGATTGTCATTCGTAAAAACGAGGTTACTGAAGCGCAGTGCTAAATTAATTGCTCTCCTCGTTTTATTTCCGCTTTTTCCAGGATTAGTCCCGTATTGCGCTAATTCTTTTTCAGTCTACACCGAAGTTCTTTCTTTCGAGCAAAACATGACGGTCGAATTAAAGATAATGCGACACAAACGTTGTCGAGAAGTATATTTATTATCCTGTGTACTGTAAAGCTCGGTATTAATTACAGTTTAAAATATCAGCTTCTAATTAAAACAGACCATACTTTTTTAATCGAACGATAATTATAGGATTATTTTCAGTATTCATTTTTTTCCAAAATATCGCATTTTTATCTAATATAATATTTTAAGAACTTGTCTATTTTTTCTTTTAAATGAGTGTGTATTAAAACTTCGTGTATATTTGTTAGCTCACTCATCAAGCAGAATTGTTGAATTTGATTTCATCAGCCAAGAATAATTTGTGGTTCAAATTGGAAAAAAAATAGAAATGTTTAACAAAAATTGAAAATATTTCTTGTGTGTTTTATTTCGAAGTAAAATGTATATCGTACATTAAAATTCGAGTAGTTACAAACGTTATACAATAAGAATAAATGGTTCGAGTAAATGCTATTAAGTTTAACACTTTCACAACCGCTGACACCAATGTGGTGTCATGGGCAGGCCAGTCATGAATTTTGTTTTATATTTGTACGTGTTGTAATTATCACTCAAAGGGAAAATATTGTTGTATAACAATGTTGATTATTGATTTATAATAATGTTAATTTTTTCATGAATTTACGTAGTTTTTTCTTCCAAAATATTGCCAGCCAAAATATTGTGACGTTGTGAAAGACGTTGTGAAAGTGTTAATGAGAGGTGTTACAAGAAAACAAAAAATCAATACTACTTTCTATTTAAAAAAATGTAATAGGTAGTAAAATGTTAGTTTCCCACCTTAACCATTTGATATCTTCATTAAAATTTGAGAAAACAGTTTTTAACACTTTAGTTGATACATCCTGTATATAGGTTTTCTAAGCAGTTTTTGATCGCGTGATACAGAGGTGTACTGTATTGAAATAGAATAATTAAAAGTCACGAGATATATGAAGCTCCCCAGAGAAGAACGATTGCACTGGTGAAAATTAGGTCAGGGAACGTGTTGAAGGAGTAAAATCTTAGTGGTAACCGGCAATGGTGTCCGATAAATTGAATTTCCATCCATGGTGTAGGACGGGTCGTGCCTTATCCTTGTGCAAACCCGTTTACAGCGGACCAATCAAGCTATCCATAGTCTTGAACGGAACTGTAGCAGTGCTGATGCCCGTAACAACGTGTTTCTGTACGTAGCTCATGCTCGCCGGCACGATTCTACTAATGACTTATCGACCTAACTGCGCTTGTAACTCGTGCATACACGGCCGTCATCTTTCGGCCAGGTATCCGAAGGAATTCCTAATACCTCCGTCCAAGATGGAGCAGCGCCAGCGCGCATGAATTGCGATTTGTCGGGCTCGAGTTATGGGCCGGGCGATATTGGATCGTAGACAGAATTACTTGAAATCGAAATAGAACGCACGGCTGTTTGATATATTCCCCACGAGATGGATGGAAGCACGCCCCAGGAAATCGCGGCGAGATTCTTTTACGATATTAATATTTAAAACCTTTGTACTCGGAGCTATTTTAACTCTAAAATCAAACGTTTCTTGCCTAGAATATTTCCATTCTCTATGATTTTTCTCAATTTGGTAGATACAAAATTTATATAATACCTCAAACAATACAAAAGGGGAGGAATCGATCAAAACGAGCTCGGTTAATAGGAACGAAATCTCATTAGCAACCCTCGCGCAAAAGTCGAAACTAATTAGTCGAACGTAAAGCGAATTTTGTTGGTTACCGAAAGAAGAAAAATGGCTTTGAGAAAATAAGTTTAAAATTCCAACTTTGATATCCGAGTTACATAAATTTTCCGTTTAAAATGTTTGAACTTCATTAATTCTTCGTTTAAAATACTTTTAAAACACTCGTATATGGAGATATGTGAAAAATTATTTACCAATTATTTATTGAAAATCCATTAAAACATTAGCATTGTCGTCAGTTTGAATAGTAAAGTCAAGAAATAAAAGTAAAAGGGGTGGAGTGAGTTTTTAGGATTTTCCACACACATTTAAAATTGATATATGCAGACATTGAAGTACAACAAAATGGTAAAAAAAGAAATAACAAATTTGTGCTTGACACGTAGTGTTCGCCGAAAATTGATTTTGAAAATTCGATGAGTACGCGTGCTATTGAATAAGAATCAGGTGCCGCGTCTGTGCATGACCTACTGGTTCTACTTACAGATGCTAGGGCACGCGAATCTGGCAGACTTTCAAATTCAATCTCCTCGAAGGTAGGACGTCGCAAGAATGTTTTTTCTTGGCGTATTTTGATATGTAGAATCACCTCCTTCCCGGTTGTACTATTCATTGGGACACACTCTATGTAACTAGAGAGACGTAAAGCCCTTAGCAGAAATTTAATATAAATTGCAGAACGAATTATTTTTAGTTGCTTTGTAGTAAACCTATAAGATATACACTACAGTAATTTCGACGGGTCCTGATATTCCTAATTTTACGATAATTGAGATTGTAAAGATGCAACTTTATTTCTTTGGGTATATGTTCTACAAAAAATTGATGAAAAAATTTGTATATACACATTCTCGTTATTTTTATAAAGTAATGTAAAATAGTTACTTTTAATGCTGCATAAACCTA
>CM052344.1:9926744-9999037 GCA_028455595.1 Lasioglossum vierecki | reverse complement strand
ACAGATAATATTTATTTCATATTATAAAAAAATATTTTTTTCGTATTATAAAATAAATCTTTGTGTAATATAAGAAATTATATTAAACTATATTATAGAATATAAAAATTTCTTCATTGTAATAAGGTCCTTACGAAGATATTCATAGTTTCTAATTTTCGTTATAACTTTTTCTTAAATTTGAAAATTTTACTGAATATTATTTAAATATTGAATTTATATAATATTTTTCAAATATTTGATTCACATTTACTTTATATTTTTTAAATGTCTAGTTTATATTCTCTGAATATTTAACTTATGTTTTTTAAAAATTCAATTTATATTTCTTGTACATGTATACAATATTCAGATCAAATATTTTCCCAATATTTGAAAAACATATTTATCTAATATTTTTGTGCTACTAGGGTAGGGTTAATAATAGGTGCCACTCTACCTTTAAAAATCTGAAGATTGTAGTTACAGTTGTTCGAGCTACTCGTTCGAAAGGGGCAAAAAGTTCTACGAAAAGTAGCATAGCACATTCCACGGTTTCTAAGACTGTTATCGTGCTGTCGCTTGATCTTGAAATCCCTTTCGCTAAAAATAAACACTTTGCCCAAGCTTCGGCGTTGCAGAAAAGAACGCATTCTCGGCGGTCGAAGAAGTTCGTAGTCAAGCTCCAAGTTCCAAGCTTGGAATTCTCCGAGTCAGTGAACCGTCCAGGTGCAGAACAAAGGGTTGTAAATTGATCGAATGAAAAGTCCGGTTACGTAGTTACCATCGCCCAACGAACTTCGTTACACTATCTAACCGCAAATTTCGCGCGTCCTATTTGCGACTAATAACGAGGGGCGTCGAGTAAGCAGAAAAATACGGCTCCCCTCTGAACGGGTGGGATTGCCAGCTTGTACCTCGGTGAAGATAGAAAAAGAAAAACGAGAGTCGCAAGTGAAATTGCGTTAAAGCGGATTAACCACGGCAGGCTTGGATTCGACGAAGCACAGGGCCGCGATGCGCGTTCCCTATGAATATGAGAAAGGGCCAGCCTCTTCGTTCAACTCACGGTAGAACGGAAGTTCAGGTCACGTAAGCGAGTCCCAGCCCTGTCGATCGATGAACTCTACTTTCCGTGTAAACGGTTCGTAAAGACATCGAACTCCCGTCGCTACGTAACGCGACAGGAAGCCTAAAACGATCGTAGACGCGCTTCTCTCGGAAATTCATGACCCAGTTGTCCACGCCAGTTCTACGGGAAAAATTCCCATTGTTTCCGAAGATATCGGAATATCGTGGCGGTTTCCACACGACTATGCGGTTCTGATATTCAGTTATTTTTCCGAGAAAACGTTTTCGATTTTCTTCAGCCCGTTGATATTCATATACAAGGATGTTTCGTTCAAATCATTCTAACATTTGATACAAATTTCGAGAAACGTTTCAAACGATAGTTACTAACTTTTATACTGGACGGAAATGTGTACAATTTCCTTGAAACATATAAAATCTGTCTTACTAAATTTTAGCAGGAAAATCCTTCTTAACACTTTCCTGAAACAATTCTTCCTGAAAAAAAGTCATGAAACAAATAACATTATTATTATAAATCAATAATCAACATTATTATACAACAATATTTTCCCTTTGTGTGATGATTACAATAAGTACAAATATAAAATAAAATTCATGACTGGCCTGCCCATGACACCACATTGGTGTCAGTGGTTGTGAAAGTGTTAACTCATTTTCGATAAAGTACAACACTTCGTGAATCCTTATATCGAAGGAAAACTGTACAGCTTTCCTAATGTAATACGAATGGCAACTTTTTCACAATACCATACTTTTAAAAGCGGCACAGCGCAAAGTTCAGTCGACGTTCCTCACCTTTAAATGACAATTGTCGCATCATAACCGATCGCGATATTGAGTCTCCGTCACGTAAATAAACGATCTTGCACACAGCACACTTTGTGCAGTTCGCACCCGCACACAGAAAATATTAAATGCACTCGCACCACCCCTAATACAGTTCCGGATGAGCCCCCAAAATGTAGGTTATAACAGTTTTATTTAATCAGTTCGTGTTCGTCGCTCAAGAACAATTGCCTGAAAGGCGCCGCTGAAAAGACACATAAGTTGTATTAGGCTCTTCGTACAGACCCAAAGAGCGCGCCAAAAGGCGAACGGAATGGATTTTTGCTATTTCCAGAATTTCTTGAGAATAACTATAGAAGCGGTGTATACTACACAAAGAAATATAGAGAAAATGTATTTATAATTGTATTACTAACATGCCTATTTAATAATTTTATATATTATTAATGTTTAGGATATGCTCTATCCGCCCTGCAAACAGATTTGCAAGTGCTACCCATTATTAAATTGGCCTTTTACAAATAAAATTATAAATACATTTTCTGTATACTACACAAAGAAATATAGATAATGTATTTATAATTTTATTTGTAACATGCTTATTTAATAATTATAGTATATTATGAATTTTAAGATATGTTCTATCCGCCCTGCAAATAGATTTGCAAGTGCTACCCATTATTAAATTGGCCTTTTACAAATAAAATTATAAATACATTTTCTGTATAATATAGAAATATAGAAAATGTATTTATAATTTTATTTGTAACATGCCTATTTAATAATTATATATTATAAATTTTAGGATATGTTATATCTGCTCTGCAAACAGATTTGCAAGTGCTACCCATTCGCGTTCGTGCGCGCTCAAATGTTCGTCGAAATGCGCAAATTCGTGTTTGCGGTCGATCCACCAGCTATGGGCGCGCTGTTTAGTTCTGTACGAAGCCTTATAACGTCAGGATGAGACCAAGTTTTTCGAGAGCTACGGAAGGTCACGGTACAGCGAAAGAATCGTCGTACCGGGTTGGCCACTTTCCCTTTCTCGGCTAGCCAGGCGAAACGCAGCCAAAAACGATCGATAGCCTGTCTTCGCCGAAGCAGCAGTGTGCGCCGACGATAATATCCCGCTCCTAATAGCCGTTATTCCATTACAGCAAGAGTACTCTTCGTGCCCGGCGCGAGCATCTCCCGTGTAGTCGTTGAATTCCGCGGGCAAAAAGACATCGCATAACGGAAATTTATAGGGGCGCCGGTGGCAGTAGCCACATAGCCGCAAAACTCGTCCTTAAATCACGATGTTTCTTCCCTTTTTTTCCTCCTTCTCTCTCGCTCTCTCTCTCCTTCCCTTTCGGACTCTCTTTCTTTTATCGTTCGCTACCCCCAGGAATTATGCCGGGAAGCCCGCGAACTCTCGCGAAAAAGGGAAGCATCTACCTCCCTTTTGTTTTGCATAATCGGCGTGCGCCACAGGTCTTCTTTACGGCCTCTTATCCAGGTCCCCCATCCATTTAGTAAATTTCCTTCGGCTTTCAATGAAAACGCCCGTCGCGGTTTCGTTGCCGGTAATTGTAGAACTCTCTCCCGAACGTTCGAGCCCGATCCGCCGATTGAAATCGACCGCTTCTACCCCCGGAGATATATGCGATACGCGCGGTCGGCGCAAAGCGAACAAAGGCTGATTCTTCTTAGATATAGCCGACATCGCGAGAGGGAGGAGTAAAATTCATTCATACGGAGCTTAGTGTTCGAAACAATGGAGAATTAAAATCCATTTGGCATACAACTGTGTTCGAGTAGCATTTCGCCGCTGTGTCTGACCATTGTCGGCCGTTTCCACTTGTGTCAATGTTTATTATACCTCACAATGCCGAGGTTTGCTTTTAATATGATTTCGCGTGAGGACTGATTGACGGAATAGAATACAGTTTCTTGAGATAAAATATATTTGGTTTGGAACAAACATTCATAGCGTTTTTAAATAAACCCTCTATCGCATGAATTTTTATGAGGAGTTGAAAAAATATATATATATCTGTTAGTCTACTTAAAATATACAAAAGAACTTTTTAAAAGGACTTTCTAAAAAGGAGAGAATCATATTTTTAGATATTAGTGATTATAAATAAAGATTACGGTAATATAGTTTAGCGCTGCACGCTTTTTTATAGTCACTAATATCTAAAACTATTATTCTCTCCTTTTTAGTGCTTTCTAATATAAACGAGGTTTTTAAAAAATTCTTTTATATATTTTAAGTAGACTACCAGACATATATATTTTTTTCAACAAGCATCCACAAAGATTGAGTTAATATAATTTAACGATCCAGGTTTTTATTCATAGTCACTAATATCTAAAATTATTATTCTCTCCTTTTTAGTGCTTTCTAATATAAACGAGGTTTTTAAAAAATTCTTTTATATATTTTAAGTAGACTACCAGACATATATATATTTTTCAACAAGCACCCACAAAGATTGAGTTAATATAATTTAACGATCCAGGTTTTTATTCATAGTCACTAATATCTAAAACTATTATTCTCTCCTTTTTAGTGCTTTCTAATATAAACGAGGTTTTTAAAAAATTCTTTTATATATTTTAAGTAGACTACCAGACATATATATTTTTTTCAACAAGCACCCACAAAGATTGAGTTAATATAATTTAACGCTCCAGGTTTTTATTCATAGTCACTAATATCGAAAAATATTGTTCTCTCCTTTTTAGTGCATTCCAATATAAGCGCGGTTTTCAAAAAGTTTTTTTTACATATTTTTATCACAGTCGTGTAAAAGAGCATCGAAACGAAACTCTATCGAAACCATTCATAGGTAAAAGCCGCGTTGGAACACAAGCGTGTTGAATAGGATAAAAATGTATAGATCAATAATCAGCAATCCGGTAACAAACGTTTGACAGTGGCGTGTGACGCGGAGAGTGCCGAGAAAAAATCGGGTCGCCGTTGAACGTATTAAGAACCGTCCATCATTATTCAATAGCCGGCCACGATTTTTTCAAGCGCACCAGCCACCCCTATTCACGGCCGGCGTCCGAGCAGAAGCGTTTCCAGCGCGTTCGGTAAACGGGGCCGGTTCACAGGTCGCTGCAGTGAATTAATGTTTCGGGTCCGCCGTTTGATCGACGTGTACGTTCACCGTGTAATCGGTGAGCGGATAATGACCGGTCAGAGGGGGTTGTTCAGTGGCCCGGTCTGCCTCGACCTGCTCTGTTCCTCTTCCTTTATTTTTTTTTCTCCTGGCCGCGTTCACGGACGAGCGCGCTAAGCAGCTTCGTACATCGTCGCCGGGGGTGGATCCTGTCACGGCGCTGCTCGTTTTTTGCATAACGCCCCGACGACGTCGAATCGTTCTTCGTTACGACGGGGTAACGAAGTCGCCGTTTCGCCAGATATAAACGCGGAAGCCGTAAACGTAACAGGCGCGGGGAGGGAGGGTCGGGAAAAGAATCTCGTAAAAACCCGGATATAAAGGCAACGCGTTCAGGGTGGCTCGACTCCCGGCAAGTTTCTCCATTAAGGGTAAAATTCGAGAGGCGGCGTTTCGCGTTCAACAACGGTCACATCTTCACTCCCCTCCTGTCTCCTCTCCTCTCTTCTACTCTCCGCTCCTCATGACCATCCGCACCCCGCGTCGCCCAAACGCGAGCCGGTAAATGGTCTGCGCGCGGAATCGATGGCTTTGCATCGCCGCGAGACACCACCTGTCTCTCCCTCGCTCCCTCTCTCTCAATCTCTTTCTCTCCCTCTCTCTTTCTCTTGTTCTTATTGGTCTCGATGTTCTTTCGAGTTTATATGATGGCGCGCTGAATGGTGGCTTGTAGGTTTCCCAAGTACTTGTTGAAAGTTCATGTCTCTGCAAAATCGAGACCCGTGAGGGGGGAATTCGTTGTTTAGACGCGGTGCTTCGAGCGACGAATAAGTCGTGGGGAACTGGCTGCCTGGTGTCTAGCGAATGCAAGAATTTCAGTTTTTAATATCGAATATTAATGATCTTCTTTTAAAATAGTCGCGACCAGTATTTATTTTAGCAATTGCTATCGTACAGTCGAGTCGGAAAGTATGGTAACGATTAAGGTATACAAGCAAATTATGAAATAAAAATTGTCTTCCTGAATTGCAACAAACTGGAGTCAAATTCTTTGAATTTTTATTATATTCCACTAAATATCTATCTATTGAATATTATTTATTTGAATTTTACAATTTTCAATTTTTATAACGAAGTGGTACCACGAAAAATTCTATTTTCATTGACAATAACATTTGTATTAAATTGTGTTGAATTTAATACTCCAATATTTAAAAAATATTTTATTAGCAATAAATGCATAAAGATCTGCAGTCTAGTTATTATAATATAACTTTAAGGCGATTTGGCGTGGAGCAGATTGATTTATTTCTTAATATAAAATCTAATTATTTCTTCGCTTTTATTTAGAAGGTTAATACAAAAATACGTTCGTAAAACATATATTATAGTTTTGAAAGATGTATCATATTTATTTGCCTACATACCCCATCGTTAATTTAATTTCTGATTCAACTGTAATTGCAATACTCCACTAGAAGCAATGGAAAATATAAACAAAATATTGTCATAGTCATGTTGCAAGTTGCGTTGAAATTGTAAATAACTACATGCACCAAAGTAATTTTTAAATTACTAGTTTTTTTTCATACGGACGTTCGTATTCGTGATAACTAAATTCCAATGTTTATCTAAAATGCATATATATATATACCGTCTGCCAAAAGTTTGGGACCACCGTATAAGAGATGTCACACGGAATTATATTATTATATGATGAAGGGTTTTCAAAAGAAAATTACGTTGTTCCGTAAGTCCAGGAAAACATTACAGAATCGCTAAAGCCACGTTCCAGTATTTATGGTGTAAAATGTAATAAAATATAGGGTGGTCCCCAACTTCTGGCCGACAGAGTAAGTGTATGCAAACATAATTATAGAAAAAATGGTCCCGCTTGAAAAAGTACGTTGAAAATACCGAATTATGTATTTTATGCGGGGTTTTGTTTCCGGGGTGGTTGATTTGGAAAACATGACGTGCACGTCACGTACGGACACGACTGAAAGAAGTAGATATAGTTAGTGATGACCAAACATAAAACTTTTTTTATATTCGTTGGTACACGTGTCGGATCAATCTTGAAATCTGATTATCTCATATACAAAACATCATACGCAATCATTTTTATTCTGTATTTTTGAATTATTGAGGGTCTCGGAAGTGTATAGATTAAAAATTTATAATTTCTTGTATGTTTAAGTGCAAGCATATACGTCTTTCTCTAAGAGAAAAGTAAAGATATGTAGTCTTATATGTGCAAACCTTGAGTATTTTAAAAACTAATTTACAAAAAAGAAATAAACTAAGGATATTTTTCGCGCTATCATCACTTGTTTGTCTTGAATTTGTAGTATAAAAATGATAAAAAGTTCTACAGATTTATGAGAGTATAATGAGAATAATTTCTTCCTATGCGTTTAGACTTTTCAATTTTTATCAGCGACTAAAATTTTAAATCCGGTCACCCGAGAATTAAAGCGTATTTGATTTTCTTTCCAATTTCGTGCACTTGAAATTGCAAGGCATTCTTACTCCAATATCGATTTGAATTCATGTCTTTTTTAGAGCTGAAAAAGGGATGGAAAAAATTTCAATTGAAACCAGTGGCTGCAACATGGTGGTTGATATTACTCCGCGGTTTTCTTTCGTAAAAAGTAGTCTCAACCACTGTCTCGTGCCACCCTATTCCCTATGTGGTTTCCTCCACCCCTTAACATTCAGTTGGAACATATAATTTAACGGGGAAGGAGATGTTCACGATCGAAGGAGTACGCGCATGCGCTCTCGGCTCCCTCAGAGGGCAGCAGCCTCCAATATCCCAAGATTTCAGAGGTCGGTAACGCAGAGGGGATGATTTCTCCTTTGCGAGGATAGTTTTCCTAAAGTGTAGATACCTTCCCTTATCGACTGCAAGTGTCCAACGTTACCCTACGGAATCTCGATGGAAAAAGACTGTTCTTGTACCATCAACTAACATCCCCGAAATTCCCTGCACAATTTTAGCTAAGGTTGATACTGGAAGCAACGTGTAGGTAGCTAGAGATAACCGAGGGTAACGTCTCTGCAGCATCTTGCTTGGAACTTTATCAGTCGTACTTTTTACCTTCCGCGAACATTGCAACAATCAGTCTGACCGTTCCACAGTCAATAGTTATATTATCTACTTTGTTTAACAATATTTGTACCAATGGTGTCAAAATACACTTTAACATTTTATGTTCTACAAATATGTATTAATGGGAAATTATTCGATAAATATATTACTTTGAATATACACGATGATCGGTAACTGGTAGTTCAACCGAAAAGGGGGTGATTCTACATAAAAAGAGTCAATACAACATGCGATAGGAGTAGTGTTAACACAATTTACAACTTACAAATAGAGTGCGGATTTTATGGCAGAAGCGAGGAGATGCAATTCGGAACTGTAAATTAATTGACAACGTTGATATATTGTTTTCAATTTATTCAGGTCATTAACGAATGAAGCAAATGTAAATCTCCAACCATTTTTATTTTTCATGAAGATTCGCTTTCTACTCGTAAAACATAGAAATACATATAATCAGAAGCATTATTATAATAATTTCTTAATAATTTCAATTGACTTTAGTATAATATTATGTGAGAACTTCTTCTACACTTTGCTGCTAATACTTTTCATGATCTAAAAGAATTTAAAGTATCAACTATATTAATTTTAGTTTTTTTTTAAATAACTAGTTCTTTAGAAGTTCTAGGATCATTACTTCGCCTTAGCTAGGGACGCAAGAAAAAATGAAGGGCGAAGAGAAGGTACTCCAAATATCTCACTTGTTCCTTGAGAAACAGGGACAGATATTTCCAGGAGTTCCTTTCGAGCTTCCAGGATCGTGTCTGCTAGGTTTCTATTAAACTCTCGAGGAGTCTGGTGAATTCGGCTACATTTTGGTTATATGTAGATTGCGCTTGAGTTTTGATAGAGTGAACAGATATCTGCAAAGATATGATATTCCAAGATTTTCAATTCTCGTCTGAGGAGCACAGACAAGACATGTTTATTTAGACTCGTACATTTTCTTTGCGTTCTAATACTATTTCCATGAATAGTTCTTCAACTTGTCCGTGAGCTTGTTCTTCTTATTATTATTATTCGTTATTCTTCTGCTTATTATTATACCTTATTATTTGTACTTATGCTACTGGATTGCTTCAGAACTTTCATAACGAAATTAATGTCACTATACAAACTTTTTAGTAATTTAATTAAGTGGTAGTGTAAAGTAAAAATTACAGCATCGAATATTTAATAATGTTATAAATTATGTTTTTGTATCCCGTTGAAATGGGGTACTAAGAATAGAGATTTGTAATCGTTTTGTTATTACTGCATTTTATAATGCTGAAGATTTTCTGCAGTAATTTTCCTTGAATAATTGTCGCAAATTTATTATTATTTACAGACTGTAAAATGAAAGAAATTTAACATAGGTTGGCAATACTTTACCAATTACTTTTATACCAATTAGAAACATAAATTATTAAATTTTTACCAATCACCGTTGGTATAAAGGATTGCCCTTTGCTACCAGTTGTCACAAAAAGAACCACGAAACTGGCAATTTGCACATTGGCCTAATTATGTCACAATTTAAATGAAATTCTATTTTGTAACTTCAAAGATTGATCTATATTCCAAGATTTTTATTACTTAAGTTTAAATACATGGTTTATACGTCTTGGTGAAATTGAGATACTATTTCCAGGTTTTGTGGTTCGTTGGCTGGTTCACAAGGGTATGACGATTTATGGATATTCGCGATTGCATCGATTCGCGGACGGTCTCGATATTGTCGCGTTTGCCGCACTGTATCATCTTCATTGTTTCGGAAAAACCAATCTAGTAATAATACCGAAATTCGCTTGTCGAAGATAGATTCGACTGTCAACGATAAATCTTAAATTGGCTGGACCAAGTCTCCGCCCAATCATGCTAACATAAAGAATGGCTTTTTGTTAAATTCGTGTAAGCAAGACGATCGGATTTGTTGCGAGTTATGTAACTGAATTCCGGTCTACGGAATCATTTTCAGTGTTACTCACGTGTGAAATTCATGTATTGATAGCATGTGGAATCTTCGAAATGCGGCACATGAAAAACTTGAATGAAAGTGAATACAACATTAATTAGTCGAATGCGGATGTTTAGAATTTTATATTCTGAGAAGAAAAGAAAAAGAAGAAAATACATTAAATTTGTTGTAAATGGTTCTATAAAATTTTCTCATTACCTCTCGATTAAAAAACTCTTCTGAAGAAGGAGTAATTGATTGTTAATTTTTCAGACGATCTTTTAAATAACTCAATCTCCAAGTAGTTAAACGCGTGATTAAACTTGAATAGAATTTCTTTGGAACTTCGAAAGTGATTTAATAGATCAGGAGAGGTGGATTAATATGAATATTAATATACTATTCACCTGTACTAATAGACCAGTAATTCTTTCACCGTGGAAGATGCATTCTCGAGGGTTCCCTTTGGAATCCAAGGTATAAAACCGTAACAAGGTAACGCGATTACGTTTAAACACTTTGGCGCGAATGAATTCGTCTCTCATGCTTACACACGGCCGCAGAAATTGCAGTGGGGAAATTAGTTTTGTTGAATCTGCTAAGTAAGCGGTCGTAGCTTGTAAAGGTAACGTTTATTTGCTCTAATTACTTATGTAATTAATTTACGGAGGACGCGCTTTTAATCAGAATACTTTTCTCACCCGACAAATTAGAGAATTACTGGTAATTAGAGAATCGTTTACGGAACTTTGCGTTTGTCGACTTTGCATATCCTTGTTGCGTTCTTTTTTAATCGCTTAATTAAGGTTTAGATAAGAGGAGACTCAATTGCCACTGGAAATTACTTGTTCCAGTAATTTTTTATTCTGCTTTGTTTTCTTAAATTCAGTTGCATCTCGTAAAACCTAATTTAACATGTAATCTAGAAGTGTTATAACTAGATTTCGGATTGTTATGCGAAATAAAAATTTTCTATGTCGATGTTAATAAACACAGACCAAGGAAAAAGTTCTCTTGTTCTTTAATAATTGTAGTGGGTTGAAAATAATACATTAAAGTTTCTAAATTCTCTTGGCTTCTAATCTTTTTTAAATTATACTTACTTATTTTATGCATTTATGACAGAACTGAGTAGATGTAATTTACAACATTAAAAACATTAGAACATATTAAGAGAGAAAACAAATTCCTGTATCATTGTGGTTTGTTGCAATTCAGGTGGAAAATGTTTATTTTGCATAATTATCCGTTAAATTGAATCTATAAATTTCTTCTAGAAATGTTCACCAGCATTATTCAACGAGATTGTGTCGAAAATTTCGAGATTTTTCGATTCAGAAGTTCATTTTGACAGACCAATGCTTCGTTTATCCGGAAAAATCGTTCCCGATCTGGTGATTCAGCGGGGTATTGTATGGAATTCGCCAAACAATTGCTGTAATTTACACAGTTGCCGGAGTTCCTGTTTCTCTTTTCGACCTGTCGGTGACTTAACAAATCCAATAGTTCGTAGTTCGTAGTTCTCCGTATGGTCTGCGATGGGGATGAGGGTTGAAGGAAAACAGGGTGGATATCTGAGATAACGTTGCGACCAGATGTCGCCGCCTGCCGGATTCTGGCGACTTGGCGATACCGTACGTAGAGAACGCACATACACAAGGTACCTTTTCAAGTTGTCGTTGAAACTGTTACCCCTTGTAGTTCCACAATTTTCTCGGAATAGCCACCACGGTAAATTGTGGGTTTAGAAACGGGGATTGAATTAAAAAATATAGCAACGAGGCAATGTAGTCGATGCTTTTTTTGATAGTAGACCTCTTGTTAGCTCGCCACTCCGTTCTCCTTCCCGTTCTTGTTAACGAACGAAAGACCTACAGAACTTTGGATTGTCGAATACTTTTGACCATGATTTCGAATTTTCCAACCCCTCCATACACTTTTATTTATTACGGGAGTATTAACTGTAACTCGTCCAAAATATCAAGACCAAAAACATGCTGTCTTATAGTTCACAGTTGCCTATTTGTATGCCATAAAGTTTTACTCTGATAATATAATAGTTTTTGTACGAATAAATTCCAAAAATTGATTATTTTTGTACTTGTTACGCGAAAATCCGAACGTCAAAGACTGTAGACGTTTTATTTCTTCGAGTAGTTATAGTGTAACAATCAATTAGGTTTAACTAAACTTAAGTCGATGATTTTGATTAATTCGTGTGTGGTAAAGCTTATAGGAATTTTAAAAAATTCAATACGACCTATCTCTGATTTGTAATATCATAATTACTTTATTATTTTATTGAATGAACTAAAGAACTAGTGGATGTTTTATAGATCGTATTATAGTCCGATATTGAATTTCTTGCAGACAATTATGAAGAAGGTTTTATTAATTTTCAATTTCAGGATATACTGGCAAAAAAATAAAGAAACGCGTAGTTATATAAATTTTTTATGGGTAAATAATTTAACTATGGCAAATCTGGAGGTTTCGAGAACACTTTAAAGCAGGTTGACGAATTGTTGGAAATATTTACTAATTTTCTGGAATAATGAAACAATAGTGGAATATTTCAGTACATTCTTCTGTCGGCGATTTCCTTCGCTGAACAGAAAGCGATATCATTATTGCGTTGCACCTGAAATGCAATTGTATCGTATCTTCCGGGTATTACTATTACTATTGTCCTTTAATGGGGTGGTCTTGTACTATTGTCATAACGAAAATTCATAATAATTTTCTACCGAACATTACGCATTACACTGTTGAAATAATCTAGACATATAAGTGACCATTTTAAGAATTTAATAAACTGTGTTAGTAGTGCTACCAATGACTTGAAAATTTAACTACTAAATTGGCAGTGGCATTGATGTCTTGAATAGTTAGATGATAAAGTATCTATAATATCGGTTAACTGTAAAATATTTGTGGCTTTATTATTGAATGGTTCATCCTGCACATTTTTGTCTGGAAGGGAACAATGCTTCCAGTGTATTCTGGACGGTATCAGCCCGTATGTCCGTGGCAGTAGGTCTTTGTACAACCGTCCCGGAACGAGGACAAAGCAGATTCGCTGAACTGCCGGATAATAGTTGGATCCATGTGAAAAATATAGACTTATCGCGAAGGAAATCAGAAACAAAATTCACGAGTCAGGATTTCCAATAAATTTTCTACGTTGCGAATGGACGTATGTTTTTGTTGCGAATGCAACAGTGATTACAGAGCTATCATTTTCTTCTATTTCTAAACTTCAACCCCTTATCTATAACTTTTTTTCATATGTATATGCACATACAAGTAACTTTTCGTAAGCCTTTTGCTTTTCCTATGTTTGTGTGTGGATATATTGTAGGTTCCTTTTTAGCGATTGCGTTTAAGATTTTCGACAGATTTTCCCCTTTTAATTCGTTCAGTTTCGTGCTTCGATAAATGCTTTTTTATTTATAATTTATTTTCTGTATTCATTAAGCAACTTTTTTATAAACAGCTCTAGTGTCAACATGTTTGATATTGTGTTCTATTTTTTGGAACTGCGGAACTTTGCACACAATAATAATTTTGTATATCAATTATAAGAAGCAAGAGCCAAGTGAAATGTTCTTTATTTTCTTACTAATTTTAGTAAGTTGAAAATAATACATTGATGTGCCTCTGAATCCTTTCGAACTGTTCTCTATTGTAAATTGTACGAAAGTACCACTCGGAGTATATTTTAAATCAACGTACACGCGAACGTAGCGCGACCCAGTTGCTGGTATCATCTGGGAAACTATCATCAAATGAGAGAAACCTATCTCGCTGGAAGACTGAATCTCTCACGACAGAAAATTCGCGGCTGCCAACGAAAACCTGCAGCGAGGAAGGTGATAGAAAAATTCGTGGCAAAGAGACTGGTTTTTCGGTGGTCGTGATCTCGGTCGCTGAGAAACTGGATGATGAAATTGGACGACAAAGGCAGGGACCGACATGGTGTCGGTCCCCTAGCGCGGGAAACAGGTCAGTCGTATTCTTTGAGACGTCGACGTTCTCTGTTCACCCGGCGATTCCCGCGACCAGGGCCCAGAAGATAAGGAATCCCGGAAAAATCGCTGGGCTTCTCTGAATATGAACGTTGACGTGTCCCGAGGGTCCGTCGCGGCCGCGTTGCCATCCGCAAAAGTCGCTTTTGTCACTTCCTTCGTGACTGTTTCCCCAATCTGAATATAGATTCTTTTCATCGCACAGTGGTCCGGGCGGACGATCTATGTAGCAGTTCATTTGGTATTATAAAAAATTACATGTCTCATGTCGGAACTTAATGCATCTATTAGGTGTAGAAATTAATTCTATAATATTATAAATAATAATAAATCTAATAAAAAATTATAATAAAAAATTCTATAAATAGAAAGTATTTATTTGTAATGTAAAGTGTAGTACTAATGCAATTTTCAATTTTTGTAAACCAACTTTAAGAAAGAGAAACGAAATAGAATCTTATTTTGCGTGGTAATTACTAAATAATTTATAATACCTTTTCAGATCTGAAATTAATTAAAATCATACTAAATTCTGTTATATTTTATATCCTAGCATTTTTTGCAAATTTTCACTAGCCATAATTGCAAAATCCGTAAGTACATTTATTAAATAAGTTTACTTAATGGACTAATTAAAGTTGTCGAAGTTATTTCCTTTTGACATGGAATCTCTTTTGAGTTCCAAATAGTCCCGCATTTTTTTAAATTGGAATATTTTCCGTACACTTGTCCTTGTATACTACTGCAAGAATCATTTCCACCTTCGTCCTTCGTAAGGAATTGTTATCGTGTAAAGTGTCACAGATACTTCAGTTGATATGAATGTATATTTCTTATTAAATAATTTTTTAATTAAAAATCTTGAACTACCAAATAGTTCTAAAATTTTAACGAACTGCTACATCGGCCGGTCGGACTACTATGCACCGTGTCGTTGGACGTGCGAAGATAGTTTGGCCGAATTCCGTTTCGCATTACGTATTCCCCGTTCTCTGTATTCTTTATTCTCGGTTCGTTATTCAACGGGAAAAACGCAACAACACGGCGCCATTTATGCGACAGTGGATATTAAGCTTTGCGGAGGCTGGCAACGGGGCACGATGGAATTACCTGAGAATGGCGGAACTTCGTGACGCACTTTCGAAACTCTTACGATTTACGAGGACCACCTGGCGACGTGTTATTGCTTAGAGCCGTCATTAAATCACAGCTCGCTTTACTACTTCGGAATTATTAAGCTACCATTTGGTTCGAGGTTACAGTGTCTTGGCCCGATCTAGGCACATTTAGTTTTCTGGGGGTTCGATGAAGTTTGAAAAGAAACTGAAATAGAGCTCTCGATATAAACTACTAGAATTGTTGTTTCAACATAGTTCAATTAACGAAGTTCAGGTAAATTTGTTCGATGAAACAGCGACTAAAAAGTTCAGATTTAACTTTCGCGACGAATTTTAGTCTGGACAACTAATTGCAGGAAAATAGAGAATTGAGGGAGGACGGGGAGAATTAACGAAGTCTACAGAAACAACCAAAGAATATCAATCATTTGAAAAATTGTGCCAATTTAATCGTATATGACACAATGGTCTTCATGGTCTTACAAGGTCAGAAATGTTAGCGTGATCACCTTCTATGTACAGGGCGGGGCAATAACTATGGCCACCTTGTATATTATCTCCGTTATTTGTAATAATATGGGAAAATGTTATAAAAAAAATTTACACGGTACAGAGGGGGACATGTCGTGAAAGAAACATTTTTTGTCTCCTCCATTTTTTAAAATGGAATGTCCTATTTTATATATCATTGATCGATAGATTATCAAATTTTGCGTATAAAAGTGTCGACCTTCTTCATATGTCATAGACCTAATAGTTAACGAGATATTATCCAAAGAAGAAAGAAAATTGTCTCAATAATATCTCGTTAACTATTAGATTTAGGACATATCCTTATCGATTCTATCGATTCATGATACAGGAAGTAGGTGTTTCCATCGTGCCCCCCTCTGTACCGTGTAAATTTTGTTTATAACATTTTTCCATATTATTACAAATAACGGAGATATTCAAGGTGAACATACTTATTGTCCCACCCTGTATATTGTAATTCCTGCGATTGCGATACAAAATTTCAAATTCATAAATTTCATGATATGTTAGTCATTCTTTTTAATACGTTGAACATGTTTATCCTCTTCTTCTAATTATTTTTAATACATGAGTGACGAAACTACGAAAGTGGAATTTTAAAGCTTGTAAATGTTTGTGCTATATGTTTTTACGAAATGATAATTTAAATACTTCTTGGATGCACTCTAGGCAGTTACCCTGTAATAAACGTACAGTAGTTTCGTCTTGCGAATTTCTGTTATTTCGTTTGCTATTTATTGGTTACAGTAAAGTTTGCTATTCTCGATTTTCGTCTTAGGTTGGCTTGTGAAATCAGCTGTTAAAATATTTGACACACGTAGTCGAACATTCTGTATAGGCATTCGAACGACCGTCCACATGCATACATTCAACATTCGCGCATTCATTCTCAATCGTTCGCTGGACCATCTGCTGTACGCTTCGAGAAGCTTCCAAAGCGCACCGAAATGCGTCCTCGCAAAGCTCAATATATTTACTCACCCATTCGTCGCCCCCTTCACGTACACTGTTTTAATGTAGCTGGTCACCACTGGACCATTCTATTTACTTTTGTCAATTACAATTTGCCGACTTCCGCATGCGATGCGCGAGCAATAAGATTACAAGCAATAATGAAAATCATTTTTAGTGTTACTCTTGTTAAATTATTACTCTCCTGTGGGATTGAATATTTTGTGGACACCTATTTATTCTCAGGAGAACTGGTTCTTAACCGTTGTTCTGCGAGCTTTTTGCAAGTGTTCCGCGAAATTCGGTGAAATATATTTATTATATTTTCGAAAATATATTTATTTCTGCGCGGGATGTTTTTTGGATCATTAATTTAGGTATTCTGCAAATGTTTCATCTAATCAAAAGTGTTCCCTGATTTCAGAAAGGTTAAGAATTACTGATCTAGAGTATACAATCAACTTTTGAAGAAATCAGTTTTCACATTGCAACATTTTCAAAAGGTCGTGCTTGTTTCAGTAAACGCATATATCAATCCTATTCCAGTTGTCTGACTAACTATATGTAAACCACCTTCCAAATTCTATGTCTCGCCATATATAACCCTTGTGCCACTTGTTTGAATATTGTCTGGGCTTCAGAGCTTTCCAAGGCAAGCTGAAGGCGATCATTGGAGATAGACTTTAATAACATAAACTTAAAACATTAAACAAATATTTATACCTATTTAAACATTTATTTAGTACACGTGAGTATAAACCGATCTATGATCAAGATCACAAGTTCAAGCAAAGGGTGAAGTGTAAACTTGGAAAATGTTTTTAGAGGCTCAGAGAAGTCCTAGATTCTACTATTTATAGTTTAGAGATCCGAAGTTTTACAAGAAGTAAGAGAATCATGTGAGTTGCGGAAGGTCCTTTGACTGTGGGCACAGTAGTAACTAGAGAGCTGTCGGATGTATTTAGATGCACCAGTGTTTACCGAAATCTGTTCGGGATCACAGTTAACCCCAAAGTTTACTCAAAGTCATTCTTTCCAAATTTTCTGAGTACTGGAAACTGTATAGGGATCTTTTAGAACACAAGAGATCATTGAAAGTTCGTGAAAGGTTACCAGAGATTCCGAAATCTCTGGTAGTACTTTTGGATCTTTATAGACTGCGGAGATCACTGATCAATCTCCAGGGTTCTCTCTGGTACTGAAGGTTCTTCTGGAGTCTTTACAGACTTCAAGGATCACCGAAGGCCCTTTAGGGATCACTAAGAACTCCAGGGATCAATAACACTTTGAAAGTCACTTAAGTCTTTGAGGATATCTGATGACACTAAGGGTATCTTTAGGGATTCTAAGGGTTACTGGTAGTGCTTCATGATCCCTAGAGGTTTCTATAGTTAGTAGACGTTCCGTGAACACTTTCAGAGGTTGTGAAATTTACAATTGTTTTCTTAACAAACAATTTGACAAGTGTAGAATATTATAAACAGCTAAAAACTCTTTTAGAAATTTTACATTACTGTGCTGAACTATAATAACCTCTCACAACTGGTCGATCGTTGTATTATTCTGAAAAAATTACTAATTATGGTGTAATTATCACTAAACTACGAATCTTTATGAAAAATAAAAAATGTTTGCATTTATTTCAAGACACAGGAGCCAAATAGAAATTTCTTTATTCTTTAAATCGTCTTATTAATCTGAAATTAATACACAGATGTCCTTAAAACTTCTTAATTCGTTCACCACTTTAAATTGTACGTACCCATTTTTCTCATAATCGCATAAAATCCGCCGTCTAGTTTGTCACTTTCTTGTAAAGAATATCAGGATGCATGAAATGGTTTAAATTTAAATTGTATAGCTAAAAAACAAAATGTGTCCCAACCTTTGCGACAGTCCCTCACGGATAATTGCAGGTAGGGAAATAAATTTGATTAGCCGGCAACTTACAATCTCTGCATAGCAGGTATTATGGTGGGCACGTGACCAATTTATCCCCTGGAAAATTGGCGGCGGAGCACCCGAGGCGTTCAGCCACGGTTTATTTAAATTCCGCGCCGAAATGATCCGTGTCGGTCGTACATGGCTGAAAGGAATGGACGTGGGGTGGTGGCGTATCGGTGGTAAAAATGCTCGCAGCAACGACGGCCAGTCCCTCGAAGCGGTTTACCGAAATAAGGAAGCATCATCCTGGTTAAAAGGAAACTGCTGGGGACGCGCATCGGCCTGCCGCGCACCGCGCACCGTGCCGCGCGTATTACCATACTCGGTTTTCCTGCAGAGTGCACTTTAAAGTTCCCTCCTGTTGAAAGCGCTCCATACACGGAACTGAATTATGCTTGTGCACCGTTATCGACGATTTTGCGTTGATTGCATCCTACACGTTCGAGATGCATCTTGTGTAGGTTATATTTATAGAAAAAAAGAACCCCCCGGATGAGAAGTAGGATGCATGACAGCAAACTAGTGGCGAGAACAAGAAATAGATAACTACCACAAGTTTTTACAAACTGAAATTCTATTTTGAAGCAGCAACGAATTTTTTTATAGTTGTCTTGTAAGATTACGAAATCCAGAAAACTGAAGAAGGGCATAGAGAATTTGTTTCATTCAAAACAATGAAACAATTGGAGAAACTATTCTTGTGATTACGATTTTGATACTGAAACATTTTGTTAGTTTTATTACTTTGTAACGTCTCACGTATTTAAACTATTTCCTCGAGCACAGACTGCTAGTTAGTAATTTTATACTTCGATGGTTAAAGTGTATAAACTGCAATAAATGTTTTTTTCTTACTACTGTTTTGAATTACAACATGTTAAACACGAGATTTCTGATTGATCAATCATTCTCCATCAACTTAACGCCAAACCTATTACGTTCAAATGACCGGTTTTATATTTTTCAATTATCGACATTTATATAAAAATCGATTTATAGAAAATAATGGAATTTTCATGTTCAAGCAGCTATTGTCTAGAAAATGACGGGCACTCTCGATAAATATTGCCATTTTTATAAGGTATTTAATTTTGCATATACTTTTAATGATTGGTAGGCTTAGTGTTAATCACTGTTTTTTTTTTTTGAAAATTTGATTCAGTTGATTTTATTGAATGTTAAATTGTATTTTTGATACGAGAAGTGATAAGAATGGTGGTTTTAAAGATTGGTAGGTTCAGTGTTAATCACTGTTTTTTTTTTAAATTTGATTCAGTTGATTTTATTGAATGTTAAATTGTATTTTTGATACGAGAAGTGATAAGAATGGTGAGAGAAATTGTCTCGCGAAAGAAAATAGAGCGGTAGTAATGTAGGAATATGGGGCGAACGTGTTTGGGACAGTTTCTCCTGTGGGACAACGTCCTACCATCTTGTTCGCCTTTCGTCCGTGGCCAGAAAATCTAGCAGCGGTTTGAGCGAACTTTCTCCATGCGGTAAAATGGAGCATCGTTTCTGCTGCCAGCAACAGTGATTTCTGCCAACATCACGGATCAATACACTTGGTCTCTCATTTATGAATATGGCAGTCTATATATAAAGTACAATTGATTTCTGTGAAACCTCGCGAGAGAAATTCGATTGAAAATTAAAGATATCACACGTACGTTAGCCCTTTGCACTCGGAGCTATTTCAATTCTAACATTTTTCATCCGTAGAATATTTCCATTTTGTACATATGGAACAGGTCCAATTTACACGTGAGAATTTCATTTTGTTATTATTAGTGAAGTGTGGATATTTATCTGAATAAAATTTTTTAAACATTCAGTCTAGCTGTACATGCAGATTAGAAGAAAGTTCCACTACCTATTACTATAGAATAATTATATTTCTGAACTTTTCATCGAAATAAATGTGGCATTGTCCAAGTATTGTTTAAAATATTTGTTATATCATCGGGACTGGAAGAAGTATTTAAGAGACTAAAATACATTGACGATCGTAGTAGTTTTCACCTTACCTCCATCACTCGTTATCTTTTATGTATATCGATCTCTTCTACCGGAAAATGGAGCACAGTTGCAGTACATAGTCCTTCAAAGAGAATAATCTTCCAGAGTAATAATCAAGAATTATGTTTAACCTCTATCAGTCTGCTGCTGCTTTATAACAGGAATCTCATTTTCAATAATGAATAGACATTTCGTGCCTAAGAAAAACTCTCCAGAAAAACTGACAGTAATATTGTTAGTACTTTATTCTGGTTAGTAATACTTTACTCCAGTTTCTTAATGACAGTCGACACAAATGTAAAATCGCATAAATATCTTTAGCTTGGTAATGGACTACTGCGCAGGATCGAGTAAGGAATAGAGTAGGTAACATTTCGTAGAAACCCTAATGAGCATATGCTCGTAAATCAAACCCTCCGGAGTATCCGCTCTCCGGAATCGGAGCAAGAAGAAACGTAGCAAATTTAACCTACATCCATAAATTTCGTAGAAGTAATGCAGACTTAATCATATTAAAGATAATCTCCGCGTAGCCCCGAGCAAGCCAATTCATCTGGTCCCAGCGATAACAACCCGTTCCCTATGATCCACCATACAAATATTCCAGCTGGATCTTATCGAAATCCGTTGTCATGACAAGTAATACTATTTTCGCGAGATTTGGTTCCCTAACTCAATCCATCGTACCGTAAATGCTTCGTCTCGTCCCGTTCCCCAAATTTCGCGCCATTGTCCCTTTCACGGGTCAGAATGCATTCCATCATCGCCGACCCCCTTCCCTGGCCTTTCCAAGTTCTCATCGCAGCAGCGAGACACGAGAAATTACAATTTGCCTCGGGCCGGTCACGATACTCGACGGTAGCTGCGACCAAATTCTCAGAATCAAATCCGAACATGAAACAGTCTTGCTGCAACCTTCGGTTACAAGCACTGCTTGGAACATATTTTTAATATATTTTTAAAATTTTTTATTAGTTTTGACATAATAATAATGTTTTGACTGTCCTGTTCTAAAAAAACAGTTTGTGCAATTTATCTATATCTATTTTCTATCTTCTATCTTTTTGTAGAAACTGTTGCATTATTTTTACGATGTATTTTTTGTATATTATACTAAGGCATACAATAATGTAAAAGAAAAAAATACAGAAAGATATTATACAAAACGCAGCTACTTTTTTAAAAATTAAAACAGATATTAGACATTATTCGTTATATAATTTTATTTCACTAGACTTAATTTCCGCTTTACAGCTTAGAATGACGATTATTCGGTCTACTATACAACTCGTCTGACCAATGGTCAACTTACACTACTAGCTTTACTAGAATCTCGTAAGCCCCACGCTTTTCGTAGAGACAAGTCAATATTGTTGGACAATACCACGTTTTCTACAAACATTTTCATTTTGATTTACATATTGTATACATAACTATTCAATTAATATCACTGCTTACCTCGAAACAATATATATAAATAAAAATTAAGAAAGAAAGAAATAAAGATTGGAAAAGTAGCTCGGGAAAATTTTGGAAAAATGAGAGTGCTTTTTTCTATGGGATTTTTGTATGAACTCAAGACCATAACTCACGATTTGAACGATGGATGTCTATCACAAACAAATTTATTGAAATTTGGACACTGCGTCTGTCGGGTCAGCTAGTTTTAGAATGTAAGTCCCACTGATTATGTGGGTCTTAATCGTCCACACATTTACCTCAGCACTCAATTGCAGCTTTAATCAATTTTAGTCAAGCACTTATGATATTTGCAAAGTAAATAGCAATCGATCAATATATCGATATATGAAACACATACAACACTCAACTTGGGACGATCTCCGCAATGATAATTTATCAACAAACAATTTGGTTATCTTGAGTAAAGGACGAGATCAAAGCATCCTAATCGTATGATATGCCATAACTGTTTCGATAAATTCCATTAGCGAAGCCTTTGATGATCCTGTCACGTACGTGTGATTTCTAATCAGCATGAAGTAGCTTGCTTCTCTCATCGAACTCGTAACGTGGTAATCATTTTATTTCGACTAAGGAGTAGGTTCTAAATTATATGTATGTTATATTATATAATTATGTAGTTTATTATATATATATATATATATATATATATATATATAAATATACATTTCATAGCTATAATGTAATACTGTGAAATATATTACTGCATTTACGCTTACTCCTTAATAAAAGTGACCTTACAGATAAGTGTTCGAGAAGACCAAATTTATATTAAGTTTTATATAGCAATATTCTGCACCGGTATTGGCTAGTAAAAAGACCACCCATCTACAAAATAGAGTATAAAAATTTTTGTTACTCTTCTTATTTTTATACCTCTTCTCTGCAACAAACCTGCGCAACAAAATCATTGAGAGCATTCTCATAGAAAAATGTAGTGATGTATAAAGGGTTAAATAAAAACAATACTATAATATTGTTTTTAATGTAACAAAGTCGTTAAGGGATCAAATCAATTTTCATATTATTTCTGTTCCCCACAATCAATGCAAAACATTTTTATTTTAAATATGACACACTTTGGTTAGAATGTTGTTCATTAAACATTCTACCTATACGTAAGAAATTGGCGACGGAACGTTAGTTTTCGCCAACTATTATTCTCTCTGAAGCGGAGACGCAACCGTACGTTCTTCATCCACGAAGATTTCATATCTCCGGTTAGGGGATCGAGTTCATACGTAGGATTCCTTGGAGCGACAAGATCGCGAATCACGTGCCGATCGTATATTTCTCGGATTCGACAAAGTCTCGACGTTAGTTTTAACCTGGCGAATCGAATCGCCGGTTTTGCTCGGCTCGGTCCTGCGCGACTCCACGCCGACTCAACGTTTCAATTTCCGGTCGCTTTTGCGCGCGTCGAACTGGAATCTCTTCGCCATCCATCACCGTTCCGACATTGTCGGGACGCCTTAAGGATTCCGCGAGCAGCCGCGCAGCGTCCGATCGCGTTCCACCTGCGATCGCCCTACCCTCAGCTGTTTTTAATATCCGTTTCGACGACGACTATCGCTTTATGAAATTCAACTGGCAACATTCTTGTCGCGTCTATCTTCGACGCGCGCGCCGTTCCTACTGCGTCGGTCTTGCTTGACGTTCAACTTTGTGCATCGAGCATTTCCGCTGCAACGGCCCGGATAGATGGAGGATTTACCTAACAGAAGTCCTCGTTACGGACGGTAGATAACGGATGTTACGTTCCGACATTGCGAGCGGAAATAAAAGAAACTTTAGTCAGAGAATCGATGAAATATGAATATTTTTAAAAGCTCTTTAACACGTTGCGTGCCACGTCAGTCACCGGTGACTGACACCGACCTTTCTCATCACTCAACGTATTAACCAATTAAATAGTCATTACCACTATTAAGATGTTCTACCTTACAAAAATGACAAGGCTCTACTTTTTTGGATTTTGTGCAATTTTTATTATGATATTACCTCACCTGACAGACGTTGCCCTGTCCAAATTTCAATGAATCTGCTTGTGATCGTTTTGTGAATTTATGAAAAATTATTGGAAATGTGTAAACAATGTAAAAATGAGGAAAAAACGTATTTCTGAGTGATCAAACATATTGGGAACCAATAATCCGCAGTCAAACATGTCAACTTGCTACTTTTACCGTTTCAAAAATTCTGATTTTCGCAGTTTGTCCGAATTTTACGACTTTCCTTTATAATTGACGCGAATTTTTTTCCTGAAAACATTTCCAGGATCATAACGAACAAATCAAAAGAAGAATTACGCATATTCATCGTTCAAATCGTGAGTTCATTTTTTTCTTGAATTTTCCATTTTTCCGGGTATTTTTGCAATCTCTCTTTCCCTAAAAACCTTATTCGGACTATTACGAACATTTTTTTTTAAATAGCCAATTCCAAGATGAAAAATATAAAACTGGTCATTTGACCGTAGGTGATGTATCAATTGGAGGACGCAGGAGCTACATATAAATGTATATTTTTCATTAATAATTTGAATGTAGTGACAATAATATAGTAATATTCTTTCCATTGTTGTTTCAAATGTATAACAAACATTTTTTCTTGTACTTTCCTGTATATCAAATACAGCAATTTTGATATAATTTTTATTGTAGTAACTCAGTAAAGGAAGGTTTAATTAGCTATTAGCATACATTATCCTTTTCTATTAGATACCGACTGGATTTTCATAATTTCACGGTCTTCCATAAAACTAATTATTGTGTCATATTTAATCGTGCTGTGTTGTTAAAACAGTAACATTGGTAACATAGATAATGCTGCTCAACAGTTAGTTGGACTTTATTTTTACAGAATCATTTCGCACAAGTTTTAATCGTGTTGTTCAGAGAATTCAGTGGACGATTGTAGTTACGAACACCTCTCAAAAGTCGACCGCAAACATCAACTCATTCAGTAAGCTCTTATATCGTATCACTTTTCATCCACATTAGAGTTTTCGTTATACACGGTGTCATACATAAATCAATGTACAACTTTCATTTATCAAATAGAAGCGCAAATTCTCGAATGCATTAGACGCTCCAACTAGATGTTAATTACTAGACTGCGAATCTTTAAGTAAAATAAAAACTGTTTGCATATATTGCAGGACACATCAGCCAAATGGAAACTTCTTACCTCTTTTAATTATCTTATTACGCTGAAACTAATTCACTGATGTCCTTAAATTTTTTAAATATGCCCACTGCTGTATATTGTATGTACACATTTTTATTGTAAATGTATAAAATTCGCAGTCTATTAATCGCAAAAAGACTGTTGAATTACTTTCTGCAAAAATCTATTCATTTCGATTTTGTTTGCATAATGTTGCCTTGATAAGCGTTATTTTTAGCAAAATTATATGCTATACTAACCCTATTGGTTCAGCTAAAACATTCTCTCATTTTGTTTTCAAAATCCTCCATATTATGTGACTATATGTTGACAATTTTCCTGGATTATAATTCGAGCTGATGCAACTTAACGAATTTGTTACGACTACAATCATTAGCACATCAATATTAGGAATAAGTAGGCACATTACAAGAAAATTTTAAATACTGTGATAGAATTTAATGTAAAAAGTTGACCGTGGATGTTTGTGCATCCATTTTGGAAATGGATGGAAAGAAAAATGGAAGAAATGAGATAGAATCTTCTTTTTAATCGGAACAGCCTTTTCCGATCCGAAACAAATAAAACTCGCACTAAATTCCATTGGATTTTCTATTCTAGCATTTCTGAAAAAAATCCACAAGCCATAAATGCACACACATTCGCAGTCTAGTCGTAAAAATCTAAAATATTCCACCATACGTATCTTTCCTCGAAAAGTCCTATAGAGAGATAGACAAAAAAATCCTAGGATATATGTTTTATTTCACGAAAATCTCGGTAAGACAGTGAGAGGAAGCAAATAAATCCAGAATGAAAGTTTCCGTTCGAAAGTTCCCTGCCGTCTCTAAAAACTTGATCTCTATTCTTTACAACGTAACATTTCTCGGATAAGAGAAGACTATATACGGTGCTTCGATCCGTAGCGCCATGGCTGTCGGTGTATCAGGATCGTAAGGGATCTTGGCTAAACGGGGAAGTAGAGTCAAAAGATGAACGTATTTCATCAGGGTCCGAACAGCGACAATTTCTCCCGGTTGCGTGGAAGAAATCCTGCGGAGAGGAAGTGTTTTTCAATTTAAAGCTCGACAGAACGGAACAAGACGAAAAAACGCCGTGGAAGGGAAAAAATAGGAACTGAGACGAGAGAAACAGGAGGGCGTAGAGAAAGAGAAAGATATTGGGTAAACGAGGGAAAAAGCGAGTGGTGGATCCTCCGGTCGTCGGCGGCAAGATAAACGACGGAAAGGCTTTAAACCTCGCACGAGAGATAAATTAGTCTGTCCGGCAGGTGGCCCCGGTTTTTAGAAGCTGCCCAGCGCCAGGAATTGCGGATGGGAACTGCAGCCCGCGACTCGAGACTCGAGACTGTCTGTCGACCATCGATCGTGCTATCTGTCAGAGAAGGTCGTCTCGAAAGTATCGTTAAGCGGGCCCTAAACACTGAATAATATTGCACGGAGTTATTGATCGTCCGGCCGGCGCATCGAACGTTTGTCCAATATATTGTGCCAATAAAAACTTATTTCGTGGTATCTGAAATATTGGAACATCTGTGGATTCCATTGCGCAATATACCTTCGGTTTTATATTTCTCTTTCCCCTTTTTTCAGTCCACTTTTTCTATTTTTGTTTCTTCCGCAATTCGAAACAATGGCTAGTCGAGCTTTATCCTTGTCATTTCAAATATTTTCATAAATTCACCAATTGCGCAACGCGAGTTTCAGAGTGTTATCAAACGTCTGGTTTGCTAACTTGAAATAAATTTTCAAAATTAAAAAGGGAACAATTTCCAACATTTTCCGGGCTGATAGTTTATTTTTCGCTTTACAAAAAGTTTATATGTGTAAGAAGAGCAAAATGCAATTGCAAAACAAAACTGCAACGAAGAGGGCACAGCCGATTTTAAAAATCGGTGGGCCCCTTCTCATTGGCCATTGTTGTGGCACAGAGTATGAAAAGCTTATCTTCGCTTCAGAATTTAGAAATATGAAATCATGATTTTGTTAGTACCTTAGCATACGTTTCGGTTGTTTTTATTCTTTCAAAAACATTTTTCACAATCTCTAGTGGAAAGTGTCTGACTCGTGATAAAGATTCTGAACAGATTCTAATGAAAATGTATGTTAATAATTTTCTTTAAACTTGAAACAAAATTCTATTTTGGTTTTGTTAATATTACTATTGGAGAACACATAGGAACATTGGGAAATTACGATCTAGAAAGAAAGCACTAATCACTGAAACCGTAAAATAAATTCCAAGGGGTTAAGAAAGACAACATGATTGTTTAAAGACTTTCTCGAAACATCAAAGTTTTACATGAAACTAATTCGTGAAGCTGGAGTCGTTACAATCATCCCTTCTAAAAACTGTAGAAAATTATTCGTACCTAAGAACATTTAATTTCGACGAGAGCACTTTAGTAGATTTCAATGAATGAATGAGTGAATGATTGAATGTCGATATGGTTGAGAGATGTACGTAAAAGGGTTAATTGTTGAAAGTTCTGGATAAAGCTCTTGTATACATATTAGCGTGTATATACTAGACTGTTATTATTCGAAGGAGAATTTGTTCGTCTCTGAATCGAAGTAAGGAGTTGTTTTCGAGGGTAGACTATGAGTTGGAGACTGTGAGAAGTGCAAGCCCCCTGTCTGTTCACATTAAACAGACGCGAGGACAAAAGAAGTGGGTGTCGAAGTTTCAAAGAAAATATTGAAAGCGCGACGCTTCTGGCAGAAAAGCTCCAAAGACGCGGAGCCAGCGAGACGAATAACGAATCTCTGGGCGCCATTAGTTTCGTATCGTAGACGATTGTCGATATCGGGGAGAGTCCGTTCGTTTTACGTCAGGAACGAGGAAGAAACGGAGGCAGGACGGAAGGGCAAGAGGCGGAAGAATGGACCTAGAAGGTCGAAGTATTCCAGTGAACCGAGAAAGGGGAGGGAGAAAGATGGAAGGCATAGAACTATAACGGCGTAGGGCATGGTTCAATGACGACAGTCCAGAAATGGTAGCTTTGATGTCGAAATAATTGAGTTTATTCTTCTCGGTCTGTAGCGCCAGGATGCACTTCTTCTTCCCTTTGTAATGAAATTCTTAAATGGGAACCAGCTGGTAGGCTGCGCCTGTTTTCCGAAACTTGGGGATCTGCCATATTTTATTGAAAAACGATCGATCAATTTACTTGACACATTTAAGGTCTCTCCCAGCTTCGACAGTCAAAAAATGACGCGGCCTTCATGAATCTTTTAAAATACAACTATTTTTATTCACGGCATCAAAATTGCCATTTTTACTAAGGTAATGTTTCCCAATGAGCTCGAAATACGTAGAAATAAATATTTTGCCTTGAATAAAGTGCAATTCAATGAGAAGTAAACAAAATTGTTAATCATTCTCATATTTAAAGTTATTAAAAAAAATCAAGTTTTATGAATATGGACTTTTTTTATTTGGAGGAGAATAAAATATCTACTGAAGATTATTGTATACATATACAGGACTCTCTTTATAAAGTTGTCAATTGAACTCTCCTATAATATTTTCATTAACAAATTTTAGATTGAGTAAAACAATCCGGTAATATGCTTATGATAGATAAGTAGAGAGATATATGCATATCACGCTACAGTAAATAGACTGGACGCACTTACGCATATATACCTATGTATACTGTTGCTCACGGTTTGACGTTTATGAGATCGTATAAACGTGAATATTCCATTAAAATTTTGTTCAGTGTTTCTAAATGGTGTTCATTTCATAAATTCAATGGTTGAATTTAATAGTTTAATAACCAAGACAATAGAATACATATATACTTCCATAAACATTTATACAGGCCATATAGGGTGTGTTATTAAAATAATAGAATTCTTTGTTATTAAGAACAAGTTGCAATATACTAGAGATCACATATAATGGCTTCGAGATATACATATAATGTATAATCATCAAGTTTTTCTTAATTAGTATCATATATTTTTATTTCCAAAACCGTTATCAAGTAAATAAACTATCTTACTACGCCTTCTATATGACACGAAAGGACAATATTTGAGATCAAACATTAGAGTTATGTTTTTATAAGCTTTGATAATCAATCATAATTGTTATCATAAAAATTTTCTATCATTTTTATGTAATCATAAAAAGTTTCTATCATAATTGTAATTCAAACATGATGTGTTGAAAAAATTGCATATACAAAAATTTAATATTGTTTGAAACTTATATTGAATTTTCATATAAAAATTTCTTGAACATAACGAACATTGAACCGTTAATTTCTTTAAAGTTATAGCCAATTTTGGGAAACGACCACTTTTATAAACACACAATTAACTGAATGCAGTGAATTGTCAAGAAATATCCACAAAATACAATTAAATTGTGAACATATTTGTTAAGGCCGGTTGAATTAATCTTTCAATAGATTGTAACAGAATGGAAATAGGAATAAATGTAGAGTACCGTTTGTAACAGCACTTGATAACGTCGACATGACTTTCACAATGAACCTGGGAACAAATTTCTATGTCGTACTGTAGGTGACCCTTAATTTACTGTAACTAGTTCCTCAAACATTTTCCCCATTTGTAACAATAACAAAAATATTTGAAAATCCCGTTTCCGTTAGTCCACTCTGCGAGCAAACTGTCAGACAAAACAGTCGATAAATCACTGAAATAGCTTTGCGCTTTTCTCTGAAACGACCATACGCAATTGCGCGGGCGCAATTCCAGCGAAGCGTGGCGTGAACGTTTCCGTGGACGGGACGGCCTAGCGCATTTCAGATTTAATTCTCGTGGAATCGACGAGCGATTTAATTGGCCGGTTGCGCAACGACTTCATTAAAATTCAGAAAATTCCCGTGATTCGAGCCGTTCGGAAACGCGCAACGAATTCTATATCCCGTTCAAGAATTGATTACATCCGTCGGCCGAATGGCAGGCGTGATGTGCAGGTTACATTTTAATTTTCGAACTATCGACAGTTTCTGTCCTCGCTCGGATCGCAGGAGATATTTCACGCTTTCCCTATGCATTTTTAATTTATGAACGGCGCAAATAGTCGAGTCGGTCTTTCCCAGCTGCGAACAACGAATTAGTCTGTCGAGTTGTCGCGTCATCTTCTGTTTTGGTCGAAAGACGTACCGAATTGAATACTGTTCGCTCGTTGTAAAAGTTTTGATACGATTTTCTGTATATCTTGAACATTAATCCTACCACCACTTCATTTTACAATTATTCAAATAATAAAAATAATTTTATAGGAATTGATTGTATAAATATCTTTATTAGAGCACGTATTATAATAGGAGCCGCACAAAGTCAAATTAAAATCAATTTTCTCAGTTTTATAAGGGAACATGTATCAATTACTTTTAAGACTCGGTAAGTTTACTATTAATTCAGCAAGAGATTAATGAGAAACGCTACGAAAGGAGCCTATAGCTGCTGGCAAAAAATGAGATACGTATACAGGATGTCACAAAAATTTTTTACTTGGAAGGATTCATGAGGTCATTTGAAGTAACATTTTCCCAAAAGAAAAGAACATCGTAAAAGATCTCAGGAATCATCTTTTTCAAGGAAGTACAATATTTTTGTGGTACACCCTGTATACTATTTATTCAATGCAATCTCACTGTTGCAGAAATAACACCATTTATTAGAAACGTATCAAGACTTTTGCAGTGATCCAATACATCATTACGATGGAGCTTATATTTATAAATAAGTTTTATTTTGGGAAAAGACATTATATATTTGTTTCACGTTACTCTTTTAGTAGAAAAACTTCATCAAATGTAGTCTCTTGTAATGGAGTTCCATCCACATAGAAAACTGATGTCTATTTAGACCATTCTATTTCGGAACGCAACTTCCTCTTTACTCTGTGGAGTAATTTTAACTTTATATTGCCACGAACCGACGGTGTTACATTTATTAATATTTGATGACGTATCCCCGATCGTATGTTGTCAATTTTTTTAAATTACATTCATATCCATTTGCATTCATACTGTTGCATTTCTGTTGCAACAATCCTTCGTATTATAAATATAATATTATAAATATAAAAATATTCATAATATAAATATATAAAAATATTCATAATATAAATATATAACAATATTCATAGTATAAATATATAAAAATATTCATAATACAAATATATAAAAATATTCATAACATAAATATATAAAAATATTCATAATATAAATATATAAAAATATTCATAATATAAATATATAACAATATTCATAGTATAAATATATAAAAATATTCATAATACAAATATATAAAAATATTCATAATATAAATATATAAAAATATTCATAATATAAATATATAACAATATTCATAATATAAATATATAACAATATTCATAGTATAAATATATAAAAATATTCATAGTATAAATATATAAAAATATTCATAATACAAATATATAAAAATATTCATAATATAAACATAATATAAAACACAACATATTACATAAAGGTATAAAGATTGATTGTTTCCATAAACGTCGAGAGAAATATCATTCATTGCAGCGTTTTAATTTCACCGACAAAACTAATCGCTCGAACATTGTTTATTTTAGTGCACACCACTGTATATTAACTCGGAACAGTCTATAAATTCTGGCATCTTCGGAGTGAGTTTTTTCATGGCTATACGATGAAGATAATATTTTTCAAAGTTCGATAATGTCGTGCACTTTGTGCAGTACAGCTCTTTTAAAATTCGTTTAGCGCGGTACGCTCATAAACACGAAGCCGAGAATGTCGAGCCGAACCAGTTCTGCACGTATAGTTTTCATAACGTGCACGCGACGGGAACGCAACCGTTAATAATCCGTCGAGATCTATCGACCAAAATGTCTTGCACACTAGATTTCGACGTTCTTTTCCCGAAAAACTATATCTACGATATTTTCACGTGTCCCGTTTCAAGTCAGATACAATTATATCGTGGGTTTGAATCCAATTTATTGGCTTGCAAGCGCTAATTACGCTGAGAGATGTTATTGAATGGTCCGCGTACGTCCATTGAATGAAACGAGGAAGTAATTAGATAGTTAAATTGAGGCTTTTACTGGAAATATTCACAACTTTTCACGTTCTGGGTACCTAACAAATTTAGGTAATTAATTGACTGCGGATCATTATGCAAAATAAAAATATTTTGCAACTGTTACGGGCAGCAGGAGTTGAATAAAACTTTCATTTCAGTCCTCAATAAATTTTTTTAGATTGAATACATCTTAACGATATTCTTATACACTTATATACGTAAAGTTTGTTTAAAAAACTCCTTATAATACATTTACTGTGTGCAGTTAGTGTAATAATTAGCACTTGCATATCTCTGTTATTTTTGGAGATATTGAAAAACTTTATCAACAAAAGTTATTTACATCAAAGAGATCTACATATGATATATTTTTTTGTACAGTAGTTGATGCAGTTCAACAATTTCTATAAAAGTAATATTGACATATGTATGTCGAAACACTATTAGTTTAGCAGATATTTGTGTCGCGAATAGATAATTTCGGTCCCCCGAAATGGACAATGATTGGGAAGGCTCAAAGTTACGAAAATGTATATATATTCTTTATTGTTCCCTTGGGGGTTACGATTCATTACACTTATCTCCTACGGCTAGACCTTATAACTATCTTAACATTACTCCATCTCATCTTTTACATCGTCTTAAACCTAGTCTGTCTTCGCAAATAAAATATAATATATAAAAAGTAAAATAAAATCAACAACATAATAAACAATAAAAAAAATAATAAATAAAATTCTAAGCTCGCCGGATTTCATTTGCAGCATAATGTCACGCATCCCCTGTCCCCTTTAATCTCTCTTTACACACACACACACACCTTTTCTCTACCTATCTGTCTATCTAACCCATGGACCCCTTCTTCCGGCTGCTCATCCCTCCTTTCCATCCTTACAATTCATCCTTCATCAACACCTCTTTTACACATTCTCTCCCTCCATTCTTCCACCTTCCTCAACCATTCATCCCCTTCTCCCCAATCTCCTAGCACTCCCCCCACCACCTCGTTAAAAAAATATATAAATCCGTTTAAAAATTCAGCCATATCGAAATAAATTGGATGACTTACCGTTTGAATGAACCGTTTAAATTATAGTGATTGGCTCGACATCTATTAACAAAAACAATAATGGCAATTATTGTTGCAATTATTGTCCATAAACAAAATACGGCAATGCCCAGACTATGAAAGCGAACGTAATACATTAGAAACAAAGCTCCTCAAAGACAAGTACTGTTTTCCTCTTTGTATTAGTTCCTTCTTATGTAAACCTGATATAAAAGGTCTGAAAATAATTTATAATTTCCTTAAACAATGCTCCATTCGAAATTAGAAAGAATGTATACCTGTTTAATGTAAGCCAAATGTAATAATACTTTACTTGCTATATAAACCACTTGGTTTAAAGCAATAAATAAATGAATATAAATTGGATGACTAAGTCGCAGGATGGGTCAAACTTTCGTCGCTCGATAGGAATTCGTGGAGGAAGATAGGACGCAACGTTGTTCGACGGTTTGAGGAATAGCTGTAGATTCGTGTTGAAATAAAATGTGTACCAGTTGCGATTCGGCTGGGATTGAAGCGCTAACTTCGATAATGGCGATGGGAGAGTTGTGGGACACAATGGGGATCAATGGATGATGGGCCATCACAAAGGCTGTTGCGTCGCAAGAAAAAAAGGAATCAGAACACCGATTCGAGAGGTTAGATGAGCTGTCAAATCAGCGTTCCAACCGAAACTGCCAGCCGAGAGAGGAACAATCGTTCGAATATCGATGAAAGAGTCTAGCTTTGTACTTGCGCGGGACAACGCGACCTTCCTTTTTAACAGTGTCCCTCTTGTTATTTCGAGTTCGACTGGTGTCCCGTACGCGCGACCCGTTCACGCGGAATCCCAGGATTTTCTGCCTCGGACCGTCGGCTTTTTAATTTGTTTTCGCCGAACGGGACTTTACCAGCGGTAACCTTCGTTAAAGGGTATTCGATTCAGTTTGCGCATTGCCTCGGAATATCCTCGATAAAGGAAAGTGACGCTTGAGATTCGATAATTGTTTAAAATTGTCTACCGTTCCAGCCGACCCATTCTAAAATCCAGCTTAGGGACTAAGCCTATTTTTGGTCCGGGTTTTGCTAGGTTAATCTCTCGTGGCAATGATCGTACCGCCATGTGGTGCTACTACCTTCCCGAGAGTACTCGATGCAGGATAAGAAATATTTTTAGAATACACGCGAGGACTGTTCAAAGAAGGAGAAGATTGATATGTTTTTTGAGACAAATCGTGTAAACGAAACTGAATAATATTTTAATGATGTTTTTGTATATTTTGAAGATTCTCTTCGTTAACGACAAAATTGATTTTGTTTGTACAGAGTATTTCCGAACAAAGAATCTTGCATTTATAAAAAAAACTTTGTAAAAAGTACGCTTCTATTAAAATACATTAAAAAGGAGAAAATACTTTTTTTCATATTGGTGACTATAAATATTTTTTAAAAATGTTGAAGTATTAAATTCAACACAATTTAATACGATCTTTATTTATTTTGTATCTACAAATGCTATTACCAATGAAAATAGAATTTTTCTTGGTACCACTTCCATATAAAACTTGAAAATTGCATAAACATCCAAAGTCTAAGAATCATATTCGCTATTAGTAGAATTCAAATAAATAATATTTAATAGATAGATATTTAGTAGAATAGAATAAAAATTCAAAGAATTTGACTCCAGTTTGTTGCAATTCAGGGAGATAATTTTTATTTTATAATTTTCTTGTATACCTCAATCGTTACCATACTTTCCGACTCTATAAATGAAAGCACTGATATCTAAAAAAAATGTTTTCTCCTTTTTAGTGCATTTTACTGCAAGCGTGGTTTTCAAAAAGTTTTTTTTATATATATATTTTTCAATTTAATTTTGCGCGTAGCACCCGACCGCTTGTACTGCTATTTCGGGAACACTCGGTATTGGCGATCGTATTCCGTTCGTAACAAGCAGCGTAGGTGTTAACAATCACCGAGGATTGATCGTGTTTCAAGTGGCGCGCGAGTGTTGCGAGAGTCGTGGTCATAGAGGAAAGGAGAATACACCGTTCCACGAGAATCATTTACTTCAGGCCGGCATTGTAGTCGGCGAAAGAAAACGTCGGGCGAAGCCTGGCGTCTTCGAAAGTTCGAGGACGAAGAGTTTTAACGATAGCAAAAACCGATCTGCCATCCCGCCACGCGAACACCCGATTGGAAACTACTTCGGGCTTACGTAAAGTTTCTCCATCGCTCATCAGCCGTCCCTTTGCTGGCCGAGCCATTGAAACCTGGCTGAAGTTGGACGCCCGAACACAAGAATCTCGGGGAAAAAAGGCAGCTACAGACGCGGAAAAAATAGTAATGCGTTCGAGAATGCTGACTTTCTTTCGTGCGATCAGCTGGTTTTGTTAGACAAAGAAATAATGAGCCCTGCATTATGAAAATGGATCAACTTCACTTTTAGAAAAATTCAATTCTCATAGTGGTCCTAGTCGTCGTAATTCTATTGTAACAATTATATTGCGGATTTTAAGCATTTATGGGAAAAATTTGAGGAGGTAGATATATTATTTTCAACTCCATACAATTTTTAAAGAGTGTTGTTTTGAGTTACAATCAAAAGATTCGACTGGATCGATCGGAATGCTTTATCGCTGTAATTACAATGAAGTATGAAATTCCACTTACAGCAACTGAACGAAAAATAGGAGAAAAGATAAAAACAGTCTAGATCAGTGGTTCTTAACCAGTGTTCCGCGAAATATATTAAATATATTTAATAATATATTTATTTCTACGTGGGATGTTTTTGTTTGTTTTTTATCATTAATTTTGGCGTTTCGCAAATTTTTCATGTAATAGAAAGTGTTCCCTGACTTCGAGAAGGTTAAGAACCACTGGTCTAGATAAATGACGTTATACGGATCCAGAGAAAAAGTGGTGGCATTAGTCGAACGATGGGAAATGGACAGAATAGTATTGAATTGCGAAAATCACGAATTCTTCCCTCTAAGAACGGAGTTCACTACGTGCGGTTGACCGTGGCGTAATTGGCTTGAAGAAATTCGCGTGCCTTTCAGCGAGCAAGTGGTTAGCGCGACTCGTTCGTTCGACAGCCATTGTGTCGCTGTTGAGTGGCAGTTTCATTAGCGGGGACATTTCGCTTTAAAAAAATGCGTTAATCGTTCCAGCAAAAGGCGAGCCACGTTGAAAGCGGCGCGGAAGCTCGGGCTATTTCGTGTTTCAATCTCCTTCGACCCGCGACATACATTGTCAACGGCAGCTAGTCTCAAATTTTGGCAGTTTCCGCTCTCTTCTACGATATTAAAAAAAAACGAAAACTAATTGCGAGAAGATACTAACAGTTTTTTTTACTTGGTCGTTTTAAAATTACGGTGAACAAACAATAGAGTGTTTAATCACGGACGCATCAGGGACGCTGTTAGATTATTACGCCGCCAGCAGGCGTTCAATGCTAGTTAATCCTGGCACGAGCGGCGTATATTATTCCCTGCATTGATGATAACATTGATATTACATTGTAATTTGCATACGACGCGTGTCGGTTCTCGACGTGTTGCCTTCGATAGCTAACGGAAGAGAGGATGCGAATTTGTTGGCCAATGACGACTAACAATAAGCAGCTGTAATTGTGTCGTTCTCTCGCTTCGAAATTTTCTACTGGCAAGTCGTAATACAAATTCATTGATTAAGTATTCAATAAACAGATGAATGTGGCATTCTCGAACAATACTAATTAGTTTCCGTGGAATGCGTTCAGTTTACAAGTTTCTGGTAAAGACAGTAGAGTAAGTTCGTCACTAGTCAGACAAGCTGTATATCGAATGTGTAATATCTGTTTGAACGCGAGGATACACTCGTAATTCTTTCTTTATGTTATACCTATCTGACCCGACAGACAGTTGTCCTGTCCTTTCATTAAATTTGTTTATGATTGTTAAACAAACGTCGATAATTAAATTCCTATTGAAATATTGATTGAAAATTGCGACGTTCGTTTTTTTGTTGTATTGAAATATGTTCCATTTTTCCGAGCAACTTTTCCAATTTTTCTTTTCCTAAAACCTTGTTCGGACTATTATGAACATTTAAAAAAAAATTAGCTAAATTGGTCCAGTCGTTCTCAAGTGATGCGCTTACCAACGAACTGCATTTAATTTTTATTTATATAGATTGTTTCGAGGTAAGCAGTGATACTAATTTAATAATTATGTATACAATATGTAAATCAATATGAAAATGTTTGTAGAAAATGTGGTATTGTCCAACAATATTGACTAGTCTCTACGAAAAGCGTGGGGCTTACGAGATTCTAGTGAAGCTAGTAGTATAAGTTGACCATTGGTCAGACGAGTTGTATAGTAGACCGAATAATCGTCATTCTAAGCTGTAAGGCGGGAATTAAGTCTAATGAAATAAAATTATAGAACGAAAAATATCTACTAAACAATTAACGAAGCAATAATTAACTGTTGTAATAAAAAAAAGTAGCTACGTTGTATCATATCTTTCTGTATTTTTTTCTTTTACGTTATTGTATGCGTTAGTATACAAAAAATAATGCAACAGTTTCTACAACAATAACAACATTAATATTAATAACAACATAATATTGCTCTGAATGTTTCGGGCAAAATAAATGTTGCAAATCACAGATAACAGATGTGTACGATTGTGTGTAATTTATTCTATGACTACCAACGTAGTACGAAAAATATATGTGTAATCTCATAGTCCTCCTTATTACATTTGAATTCTAGAACGTGAACTTTCTGGCGAAGTAATTTCTACTTACTCGCGCGGGCGCTCGGTTCTGTGCGTTGCACTACGTAGACGATAACTTGCATTGCTCCCAGATTTTTAGAGGTTTACTTTGGAACTTTGCTGATATATCTTTGAAACTTTAAACATTAAGAAAATACAAAATACTTTGCACGTATATTTTTGAAGTTTTAAACGACAAGAAAATACGAAATACTTTGCAGATGTACAGGCTGGTCCATTTAAATCGATCTAGTCGCATATATCCGAAACTGTTGATGATTGACAGAATTTGTATTTTTGAAGTTTTAAAGATTTTTAAGATTTGTTGCATACTATATTTTGCATGTGATTCTACATGGATTGGGTGTTTTTCGTTGGTTGAAATAATAATAAAATCTCTGTGCGGCGAGTGATGATAATAAAATGGTGGAATTTTAATAAGAATCGATAGGAGATCATATTTCCCGTATTAAAATAGTTATTTGAGAACGACCCGCTTGCAAATTCAGTCAAAGATGAGCTAGTATTGAAAGAGAAAGAGTATCGTTCAGTCGGGACAGCAGATCGGGCCGCGGTAACTGAATTTTTCTGCCATCCAGCTCCAGGGGATTCGGGTTTCGCATAAATTCCAGGCGCAGATACGCGTCGGATAAGGAGGCCGCCGGTCGTGGCACAAATCTCGTTTGGAATTTTTCATTTCCTCGATGGCGATCGGTTTCACACAAAGATGTCATCCGTATCCGACATAAACTCACGATATAAGATTTCCCCACGGGGATTGTAATTCCGCTGTGAACCATCTAACGTTTAATTCTACGCGCAAATGTGGGAACACCGAACATAAAAAATTGGCGAATTTGGTAGAATATTTTACGTCATTTAATCAGTCAGACCGTCCGGAAAAATTCCTACTGTATGAATTTATAGAATACAAAAGCTGCCATTATCTTCTTTCACGTTCCTCGACATTCAATCAATGATTGTTATAGATTTTGCTACACATCGAATGGTTACATTGTGATAAAAATCCACGCTCCATTTCACTTGAGTGAATATATAGAATTATTTTAACGAACGAAAAAATTTTACTTTCTTTCAAAATGAAATTTTACAAATATTGCTATAGGAAAAAGCGATATGTCAGGTTTGCATCCAATACAATAAAGTCTACCAGTATTACTTACTGGATATTAGGACACAGGACACACACAGTGAATTATCACTGAATAGTTGGAATAATTAAAAAAACGACGAGTATTCACTAAACAAAAATTTTTCTACGAAAAAATAATCTCACGTTCTTGTTTCGTTTGTCAGATATCTGATATTCTACATATTTTTCATATTTTTTTCTTCATAATTCAATTCACATGTATATTTTATTCACGAAGCGTTTATCATTATAATTATTACAGCAATGAAAATCCACGTTACCGTCACTTGTTTAAATATTTCACTGCCTCTCTGAAGTTGATTAATTTTTACATTGCCGCTTCGAAGTAAAAATGTGTGTGGACATTTCATTAACGATAAAGAGAATTCCCGCTGAAATGGATAAAGAGAAACCGACGTGATGAAATGATTCAATCATTTATACCATTTCGTTTCGAATCGCTTTTCGTTTCTCCGCGTTGAAAACGTTTTAATTTTTCTGTTGCAGGTAAGGGAATGCTTTGAAGACACGTTTGCTGAAAAAGACAATCGGATTTGGTGATCGGTAAGTGGTGCGCTTCGGTGATATTTCTGAGGGGATGTATTTTGCACTGATGCGACAATCGAATTAATATCCCCTTCGTTTTAAATGCAATTCGTTCGACGAGGTAATCCACAGAATATCCCTCGCTCACCCAATTCGACGTTGCTTCGCATGATATACTCCGCTACAAAACTGCGAGACACCTGTGACTTTCTCGAATATCGTGGTTCATTACATGATTTTATAAAATTTCAAAAGTGTATCCTGGATAGCCGTGATTGAGAGAAATTATTATTAATTAATCAAATAACGTATGACAGTAGTTTTCGTTAAATCTAGTCAGTTCAACTATAAATTCATTTGACTGGCTTATATGATTAAATTGTTTGTCATGTACCATATAGTACATGTTTCTTGCAGGAGAAACAAAGACAGAGAATACGAAACAGCTTTTTTATCGATGCGTCTACTCCTAATTCATTTTGCGAGGAAGCAATATTTTTTGATGCTTCATGTGTTGAAATAATCCCTGAATTATTGCGTGCTTCTGTACAGAGCAAATTGTCTCTCGTAATTTTATAGACAATAATAGTGTACGTTTTTATAGAATAAATTTTTTCCTGTACACTATTTCCAAAAAAGGGCTGTATATGCTACCACGTAATAATACAGAAAATATTTCAACACAAAGACGAGTTGAAAAATTGTACAGAAAAAAATTTCTTCTATAAAAACGTACACTATTGTTGTTTTTAATGTTTCGAAAGACAATTTGCAAAAAAGGATTCTATACATGACTCCGTAATAATGTGGGGAATATTTCAACACAAAGAGCATCAAAAAATATTGCTTCCTCGCAAAATGAATTAGGTACATTGAAAAAACAAGCTGTTTCGTATTCTCTGTCTTTGTCACCCCTGCAAGAAACACTCTCCCTCAGAGCAGGCCAAAGGCTTTGGAAATCTCATTTCCATAAACATTTCATGACGCTTTGCATTATTGCGATGAAATATGAAATTTGATAAATTCACGAATTCTCAACATTAACGACAAATTCTCACATTAGTTACATGAGAAAATAGTTGCAGCATAGGATAATAACTTTCTAATTAATTTCAATCATTCCTCGAATCACGAGAGCAAATATTGCATTTATTTATACTTTCATAAATGAACAAAATGACGGAAGATTATTCTGTATACATGCCTGAAACACATTTAATTCGATTTCGGTAGAACAATATTATTTAACTGAATATTCACTAAAATCATATGCAAGTATTCGATGCAAGTTTGCAGTCGGCGCTGTGCGAAACTTTGTGTCGCAGTTTTTTGTCGGGAGGATGGGCCGTGATACTATCAGGATAAAGCTATTCTCGAGATCTAGGGACCGTGATTGAATCGCAAGTCGGCTGACTGGGAATCGTAAAGTTTTCGAAGGAGCTGTGAATTTTAATTGGCTTTATAAGTAATTGAATGGCGGCCGGGTACGGCACTCGTCTAAAATATGATCGGCACGCGGTAGTCCAGCTCGGAATGCGTATTTGATTGCGAAACGGGCCGTATCCATCCGGCCGAAAGAGAATTTCAATTAGGCGTTAATGGACGATATGAGATTTCCGCTGGATTAAAGTGGAACGCCCTATCACTGCCATACAAATCACTCGAATCGGGCAAACCGGCCTGCCTGTCGTTTCAAGCTTTTCAAAAAAAATCCTTTCACGTGTATCTTTCCCTCCGTCGTTTTTTTTATTTCGCTCCCGTATCAAAGGAGCTTCTTTGTTTCGAGGCCCGACAGAATGGCCATTTCCGGAACCCCTCCGGTGAGTAAAATTAACCCTTCAGATTTGAAGTGCCAATTAAGCTGCCTCTAATAGTTTCGAGAGAAATGATAATATCATTTGATTAGTGGAGCACGATGAATCGCTAAGCCTTATACGCTACCTGCGTTCAAAAGCGTTGTACATGTTTCACTCGCTGTTCTACCCGTCCGACCATACGGTACTCCGATACTACTGATCAGATAAGAAATCAGCCGCATTCTACTTGCGTGGTCATTTCAACGAAATTGGTGCGATAGTGAAATTTGCACTACTGTTTTCAGGTAATAATACCATGATTTAATACTTATTTGATTTCATATACAGGGTGGTGCACATAAATGGAGTCACATAAATGTCTCGTTCAGTTGCGGTGATATAAAAAGTATGCAATTTATTAGAAATGAATTCCATAATTAATTCTGGTTTTAGATATCAAAGAAAACATACACTTACAGTCGACCAACAAATGATCAAAGCCACTGTACGACTATACTGTCAGTGTAGCTAGATTTTCATTGAGAAATGTTATATTGAAATAATTGACAGTATGGAATATGCTTCCAGGAATTTCCGAACTCCATCGCGGTTAATGAGTACGATGAGAAAATTAACCTTAATGACAATTATTTCATAGATCATTAAAATATTTATATGGGTAGCAGATTTTAAATGTTCGGATCGATGTACGCGTGTAAAAGGTTCAAGTTATATTCTTGACTTTTTCAACTCGTAGGTTTGGTTCACAAAATTAATTGTTAGAGTAACATAAATTTGTAATAACCACGAGCCAAAACTATTTTGGTTATTAACATTGTTCGTTAGTACCTTCAGTTATTACCGGAGACTTGTACAAACGGTAGTCGTTCTATTTTCAAGTCCATTCTACTTAGCTGAGTATATTTTTCCGTTTAACCGGAGACTGACCTCATTCTACTGATTATGAACCCTTCATATTCTACTTGTCCAGTTAGGCACAATATTCTACTTGTCCAGTTAGGTACAATATTCTACTTGTTCGTCCAGGAGGTAACCTCGTTGCACTCATCTGGACCGTGACTGCACATATTCTATTCTCCTGTCTAGTCACTGTCCCCATTCCACTTTTCTGACTAAATACGGTCTCCATTTGACTCGTTTCGCCAAGAACGATCCTCATTCCGCTGGCTCTGTTAAAAGTACGATCCTAATAAATTAGTTTGACAAGCTGCAGGTGACAAAGTGTTTTCGTGTAGTTGCATCTCCCCTTCTCTAACTAAGTACGGTCCTCGTAGCTGTTTAACCGAGAATGGTCCGTACACAGCTTGTCTGACCGAGGACGGACCTAATCTACGGCCATCTCCAGACTTTATTCGTAATCTAGCAGTCTGATAAAAAGATCTCATTTTCTCCTTCCTTCACATCTTTTTACTATTCTCTCTCTCTGTTTGTGTACTAATTATACTATGTTTAAATTAGCATTAACTCCGTTCCTACTAATTCAATTACACTATTTACATATTTCTATAAACATTAAAATTCACTTCAGATCATCACGTTTAAAACATAAATTCACTCAATGAAGTTATATTATCATACCTTAAAACTTATTTAAAAATTCTGATTCGAAACGCAAATGTTAAAACAGTTTTATTTAATTCTTCATTTCGTTTCATTTCATCACTTAAAACAACCTGTTTTACATTTATCATTTTATACTTTCTGAAATTACAAAAGTGTTTCCAGTAGAAATTACTAAACAAATTTTGTCGATAGGTTCATATGATTATAAAAAATTGCGAAAATAAATTTGGTTTTGTCATTTTTATAAAACAACATATACCTCTTTGTACTCGGTGCCTTTGACAAATTCATCCCCACCCTTTAGGATGATTTGGGGATGGACGGTAGCAAACTAGATGATAGTAACGTTCTCAAAAATTTGCCAAGGCTAATTGTTTTCCAGCCATCTGACAACCAGATACGCTGTAGTTGCAGACACTAACCAGCCGCGCTGGACCCAAGGAGCGAACGTTTTTTTAAAGTTTTATAGCAAGGATGGGATCGAAGGTATCCAGGTAGTGGTCGGAGACATTTGATCTCGAGATTCCCAACCATCTCCAAATTAGCTCAGGGAAGTCACCGTAGGTTGTTTAGTGGGTATGTCTGACCCTTCCGGTCAGAATAGCATCACATAACCCCGCCTCTCCCCCAGAAGAGTGGCGTATGCGTGAAGCATTTAATCCTACGTAAAAGAAAAAGAAAAGTCATTTTGACCAATAAGCTGGCCAAAATTATTTTATATTAAAAAACAACTCCACTGGTGTTGTTATGTTACAAAATTACATTTTTCCTTTTGTTTGAACGTATCAGGTGTATTTCTAAATTGAAACAGTATTTACATACAATAAATTTACTTTATTTAAAACTCCTCGTCAGTACTTTCTTCGGCAGGTTCGGGAAACAAATTGCAGGTTGTAAATTGTACAAAATTGAATTTTGGCCAGCTTTTTAACCAAACTAGAAGAAGTCACATACCGGGTGGATGTGCACTAGGGGTGTCCCTACCATAAAATCCGTCCAGCGTGGCCGCTACACGACATTGGATCTTCATCCAATTACTAGTTCGTCAAAAAATTTCTTCCCCCTCTCCCGTCAGCCGGAAAAGTGAACGAGATCTAAGCGTACAGTATACCGTGCAAGAAGCACTGACATCTCCCGGGGATTTGACCGCCTCCCGCCGCGCCGTCTTTCTTCGCCAGTCCAAGAGGTAAAAAAGCAACGAGGCGTAACGCTGGAGCGTGTGAGTGTACATGCACAGGCACACCTTGTGTATATTTAACGGTATCTCTGGCAGACCGTGTAGCCGTAGAAGGTAGTCGGTACGAGGTTTCGCCGCCGCGATTCTTCGCGAGGTTAGGAGTGCCCTGAGCTCCTCCGGCGACCTCGGCCGAGTATTTTTGTGCGGAACGAGTGGCTTTGTGAAGGAAGAATGGCCGGGGTAAGTGCTCCCGTGAAATATGGGTTACCGAGTTAAGGGCGAGGGGAGCGGCGGGCTCGTCGCGCGGACGCTTGCTTTAATGATACATCCGGGCTCGGTTCTTTCGCGAAATCCCCCTCAATTAAATTTCAGGCCAGATATTCCTTCTATCCGCGGCCGCGGCTGTGTGCGCGCGCGCTCACCCACCCGCTCGCTCCCTTTTCTTGCCGTGACTCTTCTCGACTCCTCCGGCCGATAAAGTGTCGCGAAGAGGCGGTGTCAATTCGATACGAATCCTGAAAGCCTTCGCACCCCTTTCCACTTGGCGCCCTTTTCGTCGAATGCCGGCTGGAGACGGAACACGCCGTCTCCAGGCTGTTCGATGGAAACGTTTTCTCGAATATGATGCTCCGGGGGCTAGTGGATGTCCTCCTGACCCGACGGACTGCTGAATTGTTCGACCGTTCTGATGATATCGGCAAGACTCGGTAACGGAACTGTTTTTCACGGGGTCGGCCACTGCCGCCGGCAGTTTCCTTCCTGATAAATACTCGTCGATTAAGGGGGCTATTCTGGTTTAGAGGCGGCTGATTCCAACGTTTTTGCCTGCGCATCAAAATAAGTTACCGTGTTTCGATGTTATTTATACACTAATGTCGCGGTATACAGAAGATTTATATGGAAAATTGTTGTTTTCAATCGCACGACAAACATTGTTAGGAAACACAACGTTTGCTACACTGGGGCAATTGTTGTTATGGAGAAGATGTTGTCGTTTTATTTTTAAATGGGACGACGTTTATATAATTCGAAGGAATTATTCTTTAATCCTTTGAAATCCGAAGTATTTTTCAGGTTTTTTGACAACTCCATACTATTTTCTGTATTTCATTTAAAATTTACTTCAAAGGACAGTTTCTTGACTGCATCTGATTTTAAACAATTTTGTTTACTAATTATATTGAACGTTACTCGAACTTTGTTGTAATTTATATTTGTGGAACTTATGCTTGCACTTTACCAATTAAAATAAGAGGATTAAAGAATAAAGGAAGAACCAAATGCATATTGAAAACAGACCGGGGAAAAAATATTTCAACGAACAAATACAAATATTTGCAAATACTATTTCTCACAACTATGTTACATATCTTCCATTTGATACAGTAAATAAGTATTAGTTTAAAAAAAAATGTAACATATGTTATACAGTTGCGAGAAATAGTATTTACAAGTATATGTATTTATTCACATTTTTCTTTCTCTGATGTTGAACCACTCTCGACAAAAAAGTGCAAAGGTTTAAAATTCTTCATATTCTTATAGAGTTCTGTTGATGTAAACAACAATCAATGAATTTCATTTCCAGCAGTAACATATCTTCGTTATTGTTTATTACTAAATAAGTACTAAACTAGTTTAGTAAGTGTGTATAATGTAGATAGAGCTAGAATCTAATTATCTAAACATTGTTAAACTGTACTTAGCGATAAACGCATATCATTCTACTTGAAGTCGCGCCAATTCTGATCGTAATGCGATCGAGTCTATCAGCTTGATCGCAAACAAACTCTACTGTACTTGTTCGACCAGAAACCGATCGTACACTACTTGTCAGATTACAGAGCAACTCTGTTTTACTTGTTTGATGACACACTACATGTAATCTACAAACTAGTCACTGTTGTATTTATCGGATTAGACATTCCTTCTACACTTCCAGTTTAACCACGTACGAACCACACTCGACTAGCTTTTGTTGTATGTGACACACATGCGATCAGTAGTATTCGGCAGGCCTGAGTTCAACCTACTTTTGTTCAACGATTTCTGTCGCAAAGTTTTTCGATACACAGTAGTTTATCAAAAGTTTGACCTGTAAATGTCCCAGATCTATCCCCATTACTGCGGGGTATACCCCCTTGAGTATATCAGTAAGATCACCTAATCTGAATTTCCAACTTGCTAATCTTTCATTATTATTTGATGGAACTTCGATGAACATATTTGTGGTATTTTTCCGATAAAAATCATATCAAATATGATGTAATTCCGATGATATTTACGCGTGTAATAGACAATTAAAATTTCGGGCGCGAGGAATGATAGCGTATGGGAAAGAAAGAGTCGCAGAGAGGACAGAGGAGAGGACTATCCTTCCTTGCGACCGAAACTTTAATTATGTATTACACAAGTAAATGTCATCGTAATTATTTCATATTTGATACAATTTTTATCAGAAAAGTGCCATAAATATGGTCATCGAAGTCCCATCAAAAAATAATGAAGTTGAAAATTTGGATTAGCTATGTTTACATTTCTTCTCTTTCTATAACTACACACAGATCTGCATTCTAGTAACGAAATAATCGAGTACTCTAAAAATAAAAATTGCCAGTTAATTATGTATTTGTTGTAGGAATATTTGCTAGATTCCAGTTTGAAATTAAATCAAAATTTTCTAGAACTTTGTGCGATGTAATGATTTGCATAGGTACATGTTATATTCATTGTAAACACACATCGACTATACCGATTCCCGTGAAGCACTCTCGAAATGAGACTAATATTCATTCACGATACTAACAAGAGAGCGAACTCAAGAGCAATCCACTATACGCCTCAAAGTAGAATCGCGAATAAACCCACTTCGTTGGCGATCACGTACCCAGCTAATGAAATGCTAATACAGTATCTTGCCAACAAGCTGTGCAAGATAAGAGCGAGCCAGTCAGCCAGCTAGTCGACCGATTCGCGCTCCATTTCGCGAGCAAGGCCTTCGATCGACGACGAATATTTGCAAAGCGTTTCTGAGCGCTGGGTTCTCGCGTTGCGCGGGGAAGAAGGATGGAGGTAATTAGATGTAATTGAGAGTGCGCGGCTGCGGCAAGTTGGCCGCGATAGCGGGACCGAATATTGATAAAGGAGCGGCGCGCGTTTCGTGTGAACGCGTGTGTCGCGTGCCGCGCGTCACATCGGATACTTGCTTGCAAACCAAGCGAATTTAGGGGATCCGGATCGCGGATCCGTAATCCGGACAAGTCGAGCGAGATCTCGGATTGGCTGGCTATTGAAGATAGAAAATGAGCCACGACGCGGATCGCGCGCGTAAGGGGATGCGATGGTTGGTTGTTGTGCGTTCTCCTCATTTCGCCGCTTCCTGTCTGCCGGCAACGGTTACCGCGTACTTGCTAACGAACCCATTGTGGCAACTCGGCCAACGTTTGCTCGACTAATCCCGAGTGTTACTTGCAGCTTTAATACCAGCCCACACAATGGGCCCGCTATGCAAAATTTCGAAGTGCGTTCTGTCTTCGACCGCTCTCCCGCCAATTTGTCTCTCTTGTCGTCCGCGTTTCAGTTTTTGCTAGCACTGCTGCGCGATCTCGTTGCGCGGAGAACCACCTCGCTGTTCTTCGTGGCGGTGGTCTACGAGAATTTGTTCGCGTAAATCATTTATTAACAGCATGAAACGATTGGACGTTCTCTTAATATTAAACCTCTATCAAGCTCAAAATATATACATAAAAGTGAAACACCTCGTAAAACACTGTCCAAGAAATTTCAACTTTTTTCATGTTTGGGTGGATCTTGTACAGTTTCTTAATTTTTCGCCTACACGCACAGTTTTTGTTAGAATTCCAGTAGAAAAGTTTTATTTTATACGAAGATCCGTTGTCTATTTATGAGAAATTAAGGAAAAGCCTTTTCCAGCAAATTCTGATAATCTGGTTATATTTTTTAAATTTTTGCTAGTACTTTCTTAGGTAGTATAGCAAGGAGAATCGATACGTATAAAAATATGAAGGTATTCACTTTAAAAAATGTCAATGACCGTCCTTCTTAAACGAACATCTTGTTACAATTACATAAATCATTATATACAGTATCGTGTTTATGTTTTGTTATCGTGTTGTTTAATCTTTTCGTTGATTGTAATAACACGATAGAACTGTAATATATAATGCCTGTACGCAATAGAGGGAAACTCGTTTCTATATTTTTGTATATTATGTTTTTCATGCTGGGAGCCAGAGCTAAACGAAAACAGCAAGCAGCCATTAAAACAACGTCTTTTGTTGTTATTTGAAATAACGAAAATGTTCAAGATGGACAAAGTTGCTGGCCGTCCTCTATATTCTCTATTATCTATTTACCAGAGCCCTGCGAAATACCATTAATATCAGCGCAGAACCTTTGCGGGTACCTTTACTCGTGATCCAGCAGTTTCATTATTCTATTCACGGCAGCAGTATCTTTCATCTCGCTTCGAACTTCACAGAGATAAACCAAAAGCATTTGCGAGCAGCGAACACGCATCAATCGTACCGAACAGTAACCAAAGGACTAATGTTTTAATCTCGAAAGAACAACTTTTTTTTTGTTGCAAGACCATGGTATCGCTGTTTCATCCACGTCACAGAAAACGTCGGATACACGTTCCAGAAAATGAAACGTTTCGGTCTTTTGTAACAGTTTACCGTCATTCCGCAAGTAGTTTCTACACGAATTATTCCGACGAATTCTAGCGTGTACGAAGGCTGCTCTCGCGAACCGCTTTGCGTTTCCAACAGGAGCAAATTAAGCTACCGGACCGGTACAAAATATTATTACACTATAATTTTGTTTTCGATCGTTCGCGTGCGCCAACCAAAAACGAAGATAGTTGCGTCACGAGGCGCTGGCAAAATGAAAATTGCGACGGAACAACTGGTCAAAACGGTTATATCATTATTTTATCAGTGTACCGGGTCATTTAAAATATGTAAAAAATACATGGACATTTAAAAATTCAAGGTAACCTTATTTTCTCAATGTGATGTATTTGCGTACGTAACGTGAGTCACTGTCAGTATCCACATTACCAACAATGTTTACATTGTATAGGTTTCCGTGTTACAGAAATCAATATAGTGTTGATCGGCGTAATAGTAACGTATATAAAAACGACTTTCATGTATTGTTAAACTAACTACGGTTAAATATATGTCACTCACCATGTAAATTCAAATATTTGCTAAATTAATCATTTTTCGACGTACATGGGTCAATATTCCCTATAATTTTTATGGGGAATAAAAACTGCACCGGTTGTTGACATTTCAATATACTTCCAGAGCAGCCTTTTAGTGAAGAGTCCTTCCGACAGAACCAAAATGTTCGATCTCGAATATTATCCACCAAATTAATATTAAACAATTGATTAAATATTTTAAGAAACCGCGTTTGGCCGAGTCTTTCAGAAAGAATATATACTGTACACCTCCACCTATAAAGAAATCATGTAACATCTTTAGAAACAATTTGTTTGTACACCGAATAATTGAGAAGTTACTCGATGTGATCACGTTAGGAATGTATACAGGGTGTATCCGTTAAGTTATATCACCATTTTTTAGGCATTTCCAGCAGTGCAATTAAATGTTTTAGACAAAAGTTTCTCAGTACTTGATGAGCTACATGTTCGCATATTCTTAAATCTGAAAAAATGTTCTGTATCATTGAAGGTGGATCGCAGTTCGAGCAGCATCTAATGTAAACTTGATTTATATTGTAAGAAGTAATTCTTCATTAAAATTACATTTGCACAAAATTTTCAAGTTTGAGGTCATTTCAAGGTCATAGAATAGTACACTTTTAAATTCGTCTCGACGTCAGAAGCAATCCTATGATGTCCAAAGCATATAGTGCCATTTAGAAAAGTCAAGGTGACCTTTACTTTTTTACGTAAAAAATATTTTTTCAAATACTGAGAAACTTTTGTCTAAAACATTTTTTAATTGCACTACTGGAAATGCCTAAAATATGGTGACATAACTTAACGGACACATCCTGTATATTCAGAACACGAGAAAAAAGTTGCATTGATTTTGGGCAAAATAGAAATTTCGATCAGGCTTTCAGACGAGCAGAAAAAAGCCTGTTTCCGTGCGACGCGACGACACCTTTGGATTTCGGAACGCATCTAATCCAGACCCGCTGCCGCGTCGCTGACTCTGCACCCGTAATAAAGTGGTAGTACATCATATTAGTTGACTACGGTCTCTCTACGTGTCCCCCTAACCGCAAAACCGCGTAGTCGTAGGACTTTGCTGGTACTTCGGATTGTCTCAATGCATCGCGTCATTACCGTAACTCGCAGCAGTAGATTCTGTTCACCCGAGCTTTCCTCCGTTGTTTCCTTTCCTCTTTATTTGCAGACGGTGCGCGCCGTAACCGCGCAATCGCCTCTACCGTCGGGAATTGTTCGCCCTCGGGGAAAGTTGGTGACGAGTTCTAACGTTTAATTGAATAATTGAGGTGGCCGTAGTACCGTTAAAAATTCCTTCGACTCGATTCGAGTTTTGCGCGCGCTGGGAAACATCGTTGCTTCTCAGACATTCAAAGTTTGTTAGACGGAGACGTAGCATCAAACGTTACTTCCCGTCACGTGTGACACTGAAATAACTGCGATCGAACCGCTAAAAGCCCTTGTTATTAAGGATCTTTGATAAGTTGATCTTGAACAAGTTCGTGCCGACTTTAATGAATACAGTAAAATCGTAAATACTGTCCAACAGGCGTGTTCTACGTTTTCGGCAATAAGGAACCACTGCACTTTAGTGTAGCTGTTCGAGAACAGTCTAGAAAAGGTTTTCATGGATACAAGATCGTGAGATAGTGAACACAGTGATTCCTAGCAGTGTAAAGTCATGAGCGAAATGCGTATCCATTTCCGACATCTCATGTTATATGAATTTCGGAAAGGAAGTTCAGTAACAATCGCCACGAACAGCATATGTGCTGTTTACGGAGAATGTGCGCTTTCATCTCGTACCAGTAGGAAGCGGTCTCAACGTTTTAAAGGTGGAAATTTTTGTTTAGAAGACGAGGAACGTTCCGGGCGTCCTCTTCAGACAGACGAAAATGAAATTCGAGACCTTATACAGAAATCAAAAAGTTTATCAGTTGAGGAGAGTATAATATAAAAGTACATTTACAAAATTAATAAATACAACCGCTCGGAAAACAGCATGAACTTATGGGATGGCCTAATACCATATAATTGTTGAGAGGTTACGTGTAAATAATTATACAAAATTTTTAAAAAATTTCATTTTTTAAATATTATTTATACAAGGACAGTGGAAGAAATACAGTGGTGGTCCACCTAACTAAGACTACCTAAATATCTTCTCTAATTGTGGGGGTGCAAAAAAAACTTTGTGCACTATTTGAATGGTTTGAAGGAACCGATATATTGCAAACAATATTTTTTTCCGAAGGTCATTTTCTTCGAAGTTATTAACGTAATCATTGTTTTTTGATGTGTAACCACATCTTCGTTTAGTTAAATCGTGTAGCTGATCAAAATATACATTCATTGCAATATAACGGTTCCTTCAAACCATTCAAATAATACACAAAATATTTATTTGTACCCCCACAGTTAGAGGAGATATTTAGATGGCCTTACTTAGGTGGATCACCCTGTATATTTAAGTATAAGAAGACGTTGTCGGAAGTGTCTACAAGACGGGTATAGGATTAGAACTAAACGCCTAAACATAGTAAAAGTATTTCCCATTATACACATGATGTTGTTAAAAAGCCTGATGTTTTACCTAATGAAGCATAATTATATAACTTTGCCTACATTGTGGTACAATTTCTATAAGAGTGTATGATAGTTTATACAAACGAGGAAGAAACAAAAAGAAAGAAGAGAAAGAAGTAAAGAAAAATTGACATCTTCCAGTCAATGAAGAATACTACCGAATCGAGTTGTTTTTTAATAATGAAGCCTGATGTTTTACATTAACAATAATTAACCCTGAAGAACTTGTTGCGAGAAGCTCTTTGATTAAATCCAGAGATGCTTCGGGGAACCGTGCAGCAGTTTCTCGGCTGTTCATCCTTGGTCCGAAGAGACCAGTTAAATAAATCCGCGCAAGAGAAGCGTCGAAATAGATCCATCCGGTATGATCCAATGTGTTCGCCGTATCAATCGAGCGCGTATCGAGTTTTCTTTGGAGCGTCGTCGTTACAAAACCCGCCGGCTATCTTTCCCTTCCTTCCTTCCTTCCTTCCTTTTGTCATCGACCAATTCTGCCGGCGCGATGCTTTCATTGCGACGCATTGTGTCGCGCGTTATAGCGAATGATTTATCTACCGGCAACAACCGCGCGTCGCTGTCTCATCGGAACTTGGAGTAATTCCGTTCGACGGAAGCTGCCGGATCGAATAAGTATCGCGACCTCCGCGCCGATTCCATTTGTATCCATTCCCGCCAACGGCAAACTCGGCCCGGGCTACGCCAACCGCCCGGTACCGTCCTGGATAATGTGGCCACGCGGAAGTGCCGTCTTGTGGCATAATTTGCGGGGGTGTAATAGATTCTGGCGCACGACCAAACCAGCCCTCCCAGCCGATACGAAAACTCGGTTAGCTGCTTGACGATCTTTGACTGGCGTTAAACCAGTCTCAGCACACCACAATGGTCGACAAGTAGAAAAACTGCGACAAAAATTTTTAAAAAATTATTTTAAATATTGAAAATTATTGTGCAATTTGATTAATTAATATCGAATTCGCATGCCTTTTACGGTAACACGAGAGTTATGGTCTGCAGGTCATAGGGGATGATCTTACAAAAATATGTAAGTTGAAAATATAGAATAAAGTTTCAACGAACAGAACTTCGATTTTGTACACCTTTGGCAGCTACACGAAGTAGAATCAGAAGATTATGGTCAGACGAATTGGTCTCATTCGTTCTTGAATCTTTAAATTCAATTTTCTCCGGAAGGGACCACGATAAATTCTATTATTATTCATTTATAAACATTGCATTAATAACAAGGTTAATAATACAATATTATTCCACATTTCTTGCTTGATTTTTCATCCGAATTCACTGAAAATAGAGCTCTAGAGCGACTTAAAATTTTGACAGAAATCAAATTTTTATCAATTTAAAAAAATGCTACAAAATGCAGACAACAGCCGTGTAAATGAAAAACGTGAACGACCTAAGGATTCAATTTCTACAAGGATACAGTCCTAAACTTGTAATTCATTGATAAAATGTTTCTTATAATGGTGCTCACTTTGATGAACAAGTTTATTTAGAAACTATTTGTGCTTCGACCTAAGGATTCAATTTCTACAAGGATACAGTCCTAAACTTGTAATTCATTAATAAAATGTTTCTTATAATGGTGCTCACTTTGATGAACAAGTTTATTTAGAAACTATTTGTGCTTGCTAAACATCGGACCTTTTATATGCAACAATCTAATTCATAGCTCCAAATGAAACAGTTGCAAGGGATTCTAATCTAATGCAAGGGATTAGTCAGTGAGCACGTTTGAGTAAAATATAGTTGGTCGCTGAAATTCCATTTCTTCGCAACTAAGCTCTCGGTTCAGATCGATGACGGATTAAAGCGAAACAATTCGGCGAGTGAGCTCGTTTCTCTTTCATACGTTCTGTTTTCTCGATGAAGTCGAGTCGTCCCGATGTCGACGATGCCTTTATGCGAAAAGTTTTCACGCCGAGTCTGGACGAAACTTTTTCTGGATATCGCCGGCACACGAATGCATTTCCTGGCTGCGAGATATGTTACATCGTGGTCGTGACAGAAGTCGAGCACAGAGATGCGGTTATATTGAAAACGGAAAATGTTACGCAGCCCGCGGAATATCGGGAGTTACTTCTGCCGGGGCGGCGTCCGGATTCGTTTCATGCTAGCTTCATAAAAATTGCGATAATCTCTTTCCTTTTTGATCGAGTACGACAAGGAGACCCCCTTTCGAGTAAAAAATTTCATTCATATGCTATAAGCAACGTATGTTCCACGGTACATTTTTCCTTCATTCTTTATTTTACTATTCCGTCATTATTTCATTGGAATAATTTCATTCTATTTGATTTTTTCATTTTATGGATATGAAGCTGACATAATACCTCATACATTAGATACCAACATGTATTAACAGAAATTAGTTTGTTATATGGACTGGAAATACAATCGGGTTGGGGGTGATTCTACACATAAAAATAAATCGGAGAAAAGGTAAAAAATGTTTCGTTTGAAAAAAAAAATCGAGTTTGGAGATCAGTGTGTTTCCCGTGCTTTAGTATAGGCAGAAAGTAGAATTGGTTGGTCATGATCAGACGCGTCGGATGTTTCGTTGCATTTTCAACTTCGCATTTCTCGAAAACGAAGCTTCGAATGAGAAAATGTTATATCGGAATTCTTTCCTATTTTGTTATGTTGAAACACCCTCTGTATGTAAAAAGACTGTACGTGTTCACGAGAACGTAATTTTTAAGTACCCCATTAATACGTTTGCAGAAACTAGAATGAAAAAGATATTTCCTAATTTATCTAGAAAAATAAATAATGATAGAAAATACAATTAGCAATTACAAAAGTGATAGAAGTTAAAATTTCAAATAACGTCTATGCAAAATAAAAAAGTAGAGATTGTCCCTCACGAGTTTTTGTAAAGTTCAGTCCATTCTAGGGTTACGAGATGTAGTTCAACATCCTCCCGGAAGAATTGCTTGGAAGAATTTTGTGGAAATAGATAAATTCGCTCGGAAAAAATGAAGAAATTCCAGCGTGGCTGGTGGTGATTACATTGTACCGTCGATTTACTCGGTCCCTCCGCTGCAAATCTGTCCTTTAATCTGCTTTTACCTTGTGGTTCATCCATTTTGAAACTCTGCAAAGTACTGGTTGAATTTGCGACTGAAATAACTGGTTGCAACGGTTGCAAATAATTCTGGTTCCCAAATCTAGCGTACTAATCTCGTCTATCCGGTTGGATGTTTTTCCTTAAAACAGAATCTACCTAAACCCTACGTCATCCCTTGGAGAGCGTTTTCCTAATACCTTGTGCTCGCCTTTGTCACCCGCAGTCCTACATCTGACCATCTAAAAACTAAGACCGAAACCGAAACTGGAGAGATCTCCTATTTAGCAAAGAGGAGGTTCTCTTTGACGACCGGTGGTCTCATTTCAGTGGTCAGTCCGGCAGCTTTGAGGAGAATAAAAGGTAGCAGAATTCGATTCAATTAGAACACTAATTCAATTCAATTAGGAAAGCTCTTTTGCAATTAAACCTTAACATTATATTCAAATGGATCTGAATCGAGAACTTTAATTTTAGGATTTAGAAACGAATTCGTGTTAATTTGTCGACGGGAGTAATGAAGATATCCTTTGTGCAGTTAATGAGAACTAGAAATAGTGTGATGTATTCAAGCAAACGTACAACGTGGTGCATTCACCTTCGTTTGCGAATATTAGAACATCGAATGTATTTATTGCATCGCTTTAAATTACCTACGTAACTCTTTTGTACGATTCGACATCTTCAACCAGAGATCGTTGCTGATTGTTTATAACTATACTCCGGATTTTATGCATTTATGACAAAAATGAGCAAGCATAATTTAAAGCAGTGAAAATATTAGAAGATTTTAAGAGCGTTAATATATTATTTCATATTATTAATATATTTGATTTGTATTTCTTGCAATTGATGCACAAACTTTTTATTTTGCATAAACAATTGAAATGTTTCTTTCCTACTTTCTAGGTTCAAAATAATTTGTAATTCAATCGTTCCAATGATATTTTGATTCTATGTCAGAGTTGTCTCAATTTTGTATTATTTAAAAGTTTATGGAATTCGGTTCAATTAAAAATCATTTGTAAATAATTTGAAATCTGACATTTCATATCATACGACTTAATTGTTCTGTTAAAGAATTTTTCGAATTCTCATAAACTGAAAGTGTTTCAACCCCTGTGTTGCAGCCATGACCTTCGCTAGAGATGGAAGTGTTCACGGGAAACCACACAATTACGATTGTGTGATTCGATTACGTTATAGTTGAACTTGGTTGTTGATTGTATTAACCTGGTTGCCGGTTGAATCTCGTTTATCGTAGTCCAACTTATAACTAGACTGCGGATCTATATGCACACAAGAAGATTTTGTGCATTAAGTTTAAGAAGGAGAGGCCACGTAATATCCTGATCGTCTTAGGATTATATTAATAAGCGTTCACAAGTGCAGGTACAAGTCTCATGCCTCAATAAACAACCCTAACAGGTAGAGAGAAACATTTACGGAGAGGACTATTAAATTTGACTAAACATTTCGGAAATTGTAGCCATTAAACGAAGTACCTAATTTCACACGAGTCACCCTCAGAAGTGTCAAAATCGCGAAATCTTACATTCCTACTTATCTTGCCACCCCCTTTGCAATCTGCACCGAGATAAAATCTCTATTATGTTCCGACTTTCGCCGAACACTACGACGGACGTTTACGCATACTATTGCATCGTTAAATAATCGCATTGTTATGGTGGCGATAGCGGTTATCATTGATCCATCCATAAGCTTCTCTAGGCGACATGGCCAAAGCCCCACATACCCAGATCACGAAAAGGGGGTTGACGGTCGACGCATGCTGCTCGTATTACAGCGACCACGTAGGGAGGGGTGGATAGATAAACAGAGGGAGACGGATGACGAGAAACGACGGAAGGGATGATAGTGGGCCGTCAGGGGAGGAAGGGAGGACGACGACGAATAGATGGCAGGAGGGCAATGTGCCCTGCGTACGGCCTCCACCACCGAGAGATAGTACTTTCGTTCCCATTTTTTCGTTTATTTCTCTCGCCTTTATGCCTCGTCTTCGGGTGGAAACGGTTGTCAACGTCGGTGAGGACCGCCGCGGCGTCGCACACGCTGCCGTGCTAACACAAGCCAGACTCTTTTTCACCTTGTTATTTCGCTTTCGAGTGTTTGTTCACTTGTTTGTTTTTTTATCTCCCCCGAATAATTATGTACCGGTATAAGCGCAGTGTCTCGGTTAAAGCTCGGCGAAAGAAAGGTTCGCGCCAGTCGGGAATCAATGAGACGAAATTAATGGTCGACTGGTTACCGTGTATACCCGCGAAAAAGAGTTCGCCGAGGACAATGGAGTCAAAGGCGAAGCCAAGAGACGCGATACCGTGCGATGTACCAGGCTGGGGGAGCAGATCAGACGAAGAAGACGACGACAGTGAGAAGATGAAGGATAGGGGAGGTGTCCCTCTGTCTTTTCTCAAAGAGACAAACGCAGTATCGTTCTTCCTCCACTTGTTCTTGCGGCCGTCGTTGTTGTCCTTCCTCTCTGACACACTCTCTCCGGCATCGGACCACGAAAACCTAGCAGCGCGGCTTAGCGGCGAGAAGAAACAGGCACAAGGATCGGCATGGTCGTCGTCGACGTCGTCGGCGGCGACGTTGACGGCGTACACAGCTTCGGTAACTCGGCTGGACCAGCCGGGGTGGGATGCAGCGAGGGTACGGCAGGGCCGTATCAATGTTCCCTCAGGAACCGTGATCAGAGAAAGACAGATAGAGAGAAAGAGGGAGAGGGAGTGAAAGGACAAGTGGGAGGATGGCGAAGAGGGAGTAAGAGAGAAAAAGCGAGAGATGGAATGAGATGGAACGACGAGGAGGTAGGAGAGGCCGAAAGGCAGACAGACAGAGAGAGAGGGGAGGGAGAGAAAGAGAACCTGAGTTGTCCGCGAGGCGCAGGCGTGCGGGTGCTCGCGGCTCGAATCCCGCCGTATTCCAAAGAGGAACACGCCACTCCGCCCCCGGCACGGCAGCCACGCGTCAGTCTCACCCGACTGACCTCCTGTCCCTAACTTCCCTCTTCGATTCCTGACCCGCGCACATTGAACTCACGCGGTTCCTACCGGCTAGGACACCGGCGCGCGGTCTCGGCTACCTTCAGTTTATCTGCGACCGGAAGACTCGCGTCATCGCCGAGGATCATGCTGCCGAGCCTAGCTACCACCGACCATCCTGGTTGTCTCGACGTTTCCGAGATGACGGAGGATCATCGTTACGGGATCGGTGCTCGGGGAAGATGGTAGACCGGCGGCCGGTTCAGCGATCCTTGACCAAACCAATTCGCCGAGCAGACATGGAGGCAACTGACAAGAACATCGAGCAAGGATCGTGTCTAGAATCGGGCTTGGCGAACGGTGTTTTCGTGATCCCGATTCGAGAGCTAGAATAGTGAGCGATTCGGTTGGCAACGAAGAGGGAAGTGTCGTTTCGCGTCGTTGATCAGGAAATCGTATCCGTTTGTTTTCGAACTGTTGTGCTAATTCGTCGACGATACGTGTCCGGTTGGTGGTGTTTCAGTGCACGCGTTAACGGGTAACCGCGAGGATAACTTCGAAACCGTGACGTGTTACGAAATTGTTTTTAGTGAAGCGCAGAGAGTTCGAAGGTCTCTCTCTCTTTCCTCGGCGTGGTTCAGCACAGGACGCGTCTAGGTCAATCGAGGATCGAAATCACGGTGCGACCACGCACGATCGACCACGTGGTAAATTTTCAATCGCAAAGTAGTTTCTGTTATTCGAGCTTGTAAAAGCATCACGTAGCTGTGAAACGTCGAAAGGTTATTGAGATAAAGGAATTTCACTTGGATTAATACGTATCCAGCAATCATAGTTCGAAGTTCTATTAAAGTCATTACTAGAGGATTTAGTGATCGTTGTCGTTATAGCGGAGATTTATTAATCGAAGATCTTATCTATTACATAGAGATATCTATTATATATTTGAAAGATTTATACCGGTTGTTCACGATCAATATAAGCCCAGTTGAGAGAGATTTATTGATACGAGGAGACGTACGAAGAGAAAGAAGAGAAACGAGAAGAAGAAGTAACAGAAGGAACAGAAAGAGAAGAGGAAAGAATAAAAGATTGTCGGCTAGAAGGATTGAATTTACGTCGGGACACAGTTCGACTAACGAGCAAGTACTCTAAATATAATAATGGTCATGAGTTCGCACTTTAATCCGAATAACAATCGACGAGTAATTAATAACGATCGATTCGCGCGAGAATTCCGACCGTTGAATTAACGCACGCCGGCAGATACAATTAATCAAATGTTATTTCGAAATATTATACGATCTCCGGCTGCGGGAGACAAAGCTTGACTATCGGCCTATCGACTGATGTAACGAACGAGCAAACAGAGCCTGAATACCGGATATCGTTCACGGGCGACACAAGCGAGAAACGCTCGTGTAATTCGAAACACGACGTCGAGGTGGGATAACCGTCGATAAAAATGGAGATTGGCCGACTCGACGACATAGCGGAGGCAGCAGATGTTTGAACTACCAGACGACGAACCGCGGAGATTATCGATTCGTTCGCACGCGGGGGGCAAACATGTCGCGCGCAAAATGTGCACGAGCTGGCTCGCGAACGACCGAAACTCGCTCTAAATGGTAGCGACGGGTTAACGTGCACTCGACGATTATCGAATCGAATTTTTCTACGTGACACATTCGACTGAAGCATCGTCAAATATAGGTGGATAGATTATCCGTTGGACATCGAATACGAGGGAGTGTGTTAAATGAACGCTGGACAATAAACGAAAGCAAAGAACTGTTAGTTGTACAAAGGATAGACGCAGAAGAACCGCAAGACAGTGGAAAGACAGTTTTGCGGGTGAAAGTAGAGGACCATGATCGTGCTGGCGGACACCTAGTCGGTAGTGTCCAGACGCCGCTAAAAACCAAATGGGCGAGCCGAAACCCGCGTCGTCTCCGCAGCCAAACGGCGGCGTGAAACAGAAGCCGACCAGCCTGAACCTCGCACCGGTTCCCGGTTTCTATCGCAATGTCAACGGACGTGCGAGCCTGAATGATCGTCATCTACAGCACGTCACCGCTGTCATCGGCGGTGAGCGCGCCGCACGCGTCAACAACAAGTCCTCCTCGCCAAGCCTTGCCGGCCCAATCAACAACAATACCGAGCCCGCTGGCAATTCAGCAATCAGCAACACCGTCCAGCTACCAGCTCTACCAACAGTACCACCATTATCAGCATTATCTTCAGCGTGGTCGTTGTCTGCAGAACTTGAAAATCTGTTGGAACCCCCGCCCCCACCGGCCCCAACACACCCAGCGAGCACGCTACGATCAAACTCCATCAACGACCATCAGCAACAGCAGCACCAACAGCACCAGCAGCACCACCAGCTGCAGCAGCATTATCAGCAGCAACAGCATCACCAGCAGCAGCAGCATCACCAGCAGCAACAGCATCACCAGCAGCAGCAACAACAACAGCAACAACGGAATAACGTACAGTCGTCCCCGATCAACCAGTTGCCCACCCGTAGCCCGAGTCACAATGGTCACGGATTCCCATTGTACACCCCACCAGCCCCGATACCAGCATCCGGCGCAAATAAAGTTCGCTCTACTCCCAACGGTCTACCCCAACCAACAGCCCCGAGGCGTCCTCATAGTATTACCGCTCCAGCATACCACCATGTCGTCTCAGGTATCCACCACTCCCTTGGTCAACTCGCTGGTCGAACAAACGCAACGTCAGCATTATCATCATCATCATCACCATCACCATCAGCAGCATCACCCGCATGTGGCCCAACACCAACAACACCAGCAGCAGCCACATCAGGATCAACAACACCGTCATCGTGGAGCTCCGTTGGCACACCAAGCACTACCCCAGCCGTTGTACCAGGGTTGGCACAACGGCGGGCCCATTCGGTCGCCGGTACTCCAGTATCTGTACCCACCTGCGGTGGTAACAACAATGGCGGCATCAATGGTATCAACGGTCAACAGGAACCACGCGGCAACGGTGCACCCGTCAACGGTACAATGGGACCCACGACTCGCAGCGTTATACCACCCCAATCTTTATGGAACGGGCAACTACAACAACCCATACCTAGGCGGCCTCACAGCATCGCCTCGACACCCGTTACAGCTCCAGCAGGCGTGCCTGCAGCAACTCCAACAGCAACATCAGCAACCGGCGTACCATCGTCCGCTCGTGCAACAGCAGCCGAGCCTATACAGTGGGGTTCCTCTGGAATGGTGTTGCACCAACCCATACCTCGCAGGGCGTACGCTTCGACCCTGCCACATCCCCAGCCACCCACGCCCACGTCACAAGGGCCCGCTCTGAGCATACTGACGAATCCAGGTAATTCGAACACGTGGACGCCGGGCGCCGCTCTGCGACCCAGGCCTCATAGCATCGCTACCACCCCTCAAACCGCTCCGATGCCGCCCGCATCACCCTCGGATTCCGGCTATCGATCTCTGCCATCCGCCGCTAGCGACTATCAGATACTTAAGTCGCCGTCGAGAACTCAACAGCAGACGCAACAGCAGCTCCACCATCAACAGCAACAACAGAATCAGAGTGCCGTGCGACGGCTGTCCTTACCGTCTGCTCAGACACTTCTTCGTGCTTCCGCGCCCAGGCCTAGCCCGACCTTCCACGGACTGCCGTTCCGACCGTTTAACTGCGGCGTCTCGCCAAACGGCAATCCGATCTTTTTGGGGTGCACTCATCTGCACAACAGCAGCTCCGGCACTACCAGTACCGGAACCAGAACCTCCACGCCGGCTACCAGCCCCGCGACCCCGCTCACCACCTCGCAAGCGATACAGCAGCTGCTGGCGCAACCACGGAACGGATTCAAGATAGTCGACGATAAGGTCTCGCTCTTCATAGAGATCCTCGACACGCAGGAGAGGTTCGCCAAGGTCAGTCTGCTCTCCCACTCTCTCTTTCTCTCAGGAGGCATCTCTCCAACCCGATCACTCCGCGTTTGTTGCATGCTTTCGGTATATTTAGATCGATTCATGAGCGGTGCCCGATGCTTCCTCGGCGTGCTCTCAATTAAGATACGCGTTCGTTGATGCTTTATTTTTGACCTGAAATGAATCGAGAACTGAATAACCAGCCGACCTGGGTGATGGCGGGAAGTTATCGTCGGCTGGTTTTCATCAATGGGCTCGATTGTTTCTGGTAACCCATTGCCTGGAAGATTCGTAGTAAGGTCAATTTCAGAGGCAGTCGTAGTGCAGGAGTTTCTAATGTATCATGAACGAAGACGGGAAGGGAATGCCTGTTATTTCCTCGACAAATATTTACCTTTGAATCCGAATGAACGAAGTATCCTCGTACTCGTAGATACGTCTGTCGTGTTTTTCTGTTTGTTTTTATGCTGTTTTGCTGCAATGCGCGGTGGCGAGAAAAAACAACCGCACGGTGGTTATGTTATTGGACATTCGATAAATCGGAACCGAAAATAACAAAAATTGTTTTATTTGTGAGAAATATGGGGTTATTCTGTGCAAGCACGAAGTCTATCTCGAACATCGACGGGAACGACAATTATGTAAAATAATCAATGCTGTAACAATATCTGCTGTAAAATTCTAATCCTTGCGAAGTAATCTTATTCGCCGTTTAAAAAATGCAGTTTGAGAAAAATGTTATTTCAAGCATGTGGCTACGGCGAGCAGTTCACATCGAATATCAAAAATATCTTCTGCCAGCGTAACTTTATGCGTTTATAGATGAAATAGACGGCTGGGAGGGTGAATATTTGATCCGGAAAACACCTCCTTGAAGATGAGGTTTCATATAAATTTGACTGTTTTTTAAATGTACTTTATACTGATATAATTTTGTTCTGAAACACATATTTTTCTCGGCGTGTTCACCGAGATGCACTTTCTTAAAATACTTTCCCATTTTATTTCCTTTGGTTCGTGCATTATCGAATCACGGTGAATATAGAGGTACTAAATGATTCGTATGCAATTCGATTTTTATTTGTAGGAGTTAATTTTGGAAGTCCTGATATGAATATTTCTTTGAAAAATTATTTTAATGGTCTCGTTACACGTCTTTACAACTGTCGAAACGTGTTCCGTCTGAACATGCTGTCGCCGTGACGACACATCAATCACGACGAGCCGTTCAATGTTTTCAACAATAGAGCGGAGGTTTGCCATAGAATAATGATTTGACATAGAATATTCCTACCATTCAGCCAGTCTGACAATTAATCGTCCCGATTAAGATCACTCTATACAAAGATTTTTGCACTCTCCATTCAAAATCCAATATCGTAATTCAAACAATATCAATCAAACGCATATAACATATCGAACTAGGAAGGAAGCCATCGTCGCATATTCGCAGCTTCCCAAGTACCCTATTTTCTAGTATTTTATTTTCTACTAATATCGCAAACACTAATTTGAGTACCTGAAACTAATGCTCAATTGTTTATTGACTAACATTGGGATTAAGCTGCTGATTTTTATGCCTCGTACCAAATATCATTAAATGAAACGATCAAAGAATAATGATCAAAAATGATTTGACATAGAACATTCCTACACTTCTATGCAATTGGTTCTGCATTTTGTGCGATGAACCGAGAGATATTATTCGTTGAGATGAAAAATAGATTTGCCGAACCAAACGATCTTTAAACTCAAGCATCCCAGCATCTTACATCGCAACTCACGACTTGCGCACGAAACTCGCTAAATATTATTATCCCCCGGACACCAAAAGGTTAAATCTTCCTTATTGGTAGTGTCGGATATTACTCCCTTGCCACGAGTATACTGAATACTTCTTGGGCTGTAGCTGAACATGGAATCTTCTCTGGTCGCGTGTAATACCTCGATTCCCTATAGAATTTTGTACTCGGTTGCTTGGAGCATACGGTGGAGATCGGGTGGGTCGGTCGATCGTGTGATCGTGAAGCTGTCTTCCGAAGTCGTTGTTTCGTGGAATTTAGGGCCGATTCGACGCCGGTTGCGTCAGTTTACGTTTTAAATCGATAATGCTCCGGCCGGTGATGAGCAGGGCATCCCATCTCGCCGTGGCATCCATCGCGCTCGAGTCATACATAAATTTCGCCCTTGAAAAATAAATGCGCTCGCCGCGTTTCGGGACGACGCTCTTCTGCCGGTCGATCGATCGAAAGCCAGGTGAAAGAGTGAGAAAATGGAGAAGAAAAGAGACCACCACCGTGGTATAGAAAGATAAAGAGAGGAAGGGAGAACACGAGAACGAGAGAAAGAGAGACGTGTCGACTTCTCGTTCGAGTCGGTAACTTTATGATTCCGCGACGCCATCTTGTGACATTATTTACATGCAAAAGCTTGAACGCAGGGGGGGGGGGGAACGGGTTCGGCAATGTATCGCGAGTTTCGGGATCCGATTTACCCTCGCTTCCGCCACGAGCTGGCGTGCACGCGTCTCTGCGTTCTGTATAATGCAACAGGAAATAGCGACGTTAACACGTGGAAAGTCCGTTCTTGGACATGGCGAAACGTTCGCTGCTAAACAATCAAACGATTCGATCGATCACCGATTTAATTCAATCTAAACGGTCCGTCAGTTTAAAATACGAGAGTGTGCCAGTATTTTTGTTGCTGATCATTAGACTGTGAATATTCGTTCACAGGCACACATTGCATTCTTCTTTTTAATCATTTTGCCAAACTAAAAATATATAGTGATGTTATGAAATTATTTTATTTTTATCTATATGAAACATTGAACGAACGCCACTTTTGTTTAAATGAACTTTTATTGATCATAGTAAGCACCGTTGTTATTGAATTTTGGGTTTCTTCATTATATCACGTTATAAAATTGAATTTTTTGGTCATTCATAGTTTTCATTTGCAAAATCGTTATCTCCATTTTGTACTCCTCTTTGCCAGCAATAGTATGTTAATTACCAAATGCTTATTGTTAATTTTGTAAATATATTATTTTCAATACATACAGGGTGGGGCGCCACATTTTGCAATCTAGATTTACGTCATTATTATTACGCATAGCAAACAATGTTTCAGATGAAGTTGAATGGTGTTTAGAGGGGCACATTCTAATGGTACATTCTTTTTTGTAGGTGGACGTGTAAAGAGCATATGAAGGTCATTAATGTTTTTATGAATGGAATCATATATTTTTTATTGCATCAGCTGATGCTCCTTCATATTCTTTACAAAAAAGTATTAATCTATTTGTGTAAAAAATCATTAGTTTAGGAGATATTTTAATTACAATTTGTCAGGAAATCTCGACTCTCTGGTCAACATTATCACATTGAATTTATATTATTAACCAGAGAGTCGAAGTTTCCTAACAAATTATAATTAAAAATCTCCTAAACTAATGATTTTTTTACACAAATAGATTAATACTTTTTTGTAAAGAATATGAAGGAGCACCAGCTGATGCAATAAAAAATATATGATTCCATTTATAAAAACATTAATGACCTTCAAAAAAATATACCATAAGAATGTGCCCCTCTCAAAACCATTCAACTTCATCTGAAACATTGTTTGCTATGCGTAATAATAATGACTTAAATCTAGATGGCAAAATATATAATATATTATATATTTTGTATATAATATATGTATATTTTGTATATAATTATATATTTTGTAAATATATAATATATTTATATATAATATAAAAGAAACAGGACGTTTTACAAGAACTGCATTTTAAAATCGGACACGTCATATGCAACTACCTAATAATTTTCGATTTTCAATTTCTGACCTCGAAACCTTCCTTCGAACGTATTTTCCAACAAATCTAAGAAGCAGAACGAACCGCGATGATTTCTTCGCTCCCATCGAAAGCTACCCGCTCGAAGACCGAGGGCAGGGGTATATCATTAAAACTTCATCGTTTCCGCGATTCTCTTTTCAATTGCTCCGCAGAAACGTGGCGCGGGAATGTTATATTAAACGAATCGCTCTGCCGGTGCTCGTCCAATAAAAAATGATGCCCGTTCCACGCGTTCCTTTTGTTCGTCTAAATGCTTTTAAAAGGTATCTTGCGGGACGATTGTTTAAGGAGATCAGTACTCCGCTTGTTACTCGTTGTTTCCGTCTTTTCTCCTCTTTCCCGCATTTGGCCCGACGTCGAAACGGTTACAACGACGTTTTCTGACTTGTATAAAGTATCTAGACGGTCGGATATTCCTTCGCCGCCGTGTCCTAGCGTTTCAAGAGGAAAGAGATCGGAATATTCTTACAGAATCCTCAGCGCTGAATCTACCTATACCAGGCTTGACTCAGACCATCAGCATCCTTGATATGATTTCTAGAAAACGTACAGACAACCTGCATTTGCTGCACAAAATGCATTTAGATCTCAATAGATAAGATTAATCGTTGGTTTTTGACGTTCAATATAAAATCTTAACAATCTGGAATCTGCAATGTATGTGGAAGATTTTTTACTTTGCTTTATGTTATACTGGGTGTTTTATAAATGCACGTTAATGACAAAAAAGTATGTCCAATACAGTGGACCGAAAAAGTGATCGAACACTAAATATTTTATTCTTTAAGAAAGTTGTACATTAAAGGATGATTTTTATAATTCGACTGGAACCTGAAATTTGACCATGGTGATTTACCTGTAAAATTGATGATAGAATGAAATATATTCGTCTATTGTATAGTAGACTAATATTTGCAACGCTTAATGTATTACTGTAACACGCTTTACGAAAGTTTCGTGACCGTGGGAGATGCACGTACTATTCACTTTCCAGACGTACGTAACGCATACGTTATATCAAAGCTCGTGGTTAATTATTTCCGTGAAACAATTCGAATGACAAATAAAGAATACGAATCAGTGCCAGACTTGTGTAGAATTACAATTGAATTACCTCATGAATTATAATTATAAACTAGTTCGAGTGCATAGTATTAAATTATTTTGTAATTCGTAATTCAGCTCGTCCATTCAATCAAATTCCAATGTAATTCGTAATTCAGATCTCTCGTTCAATTAAATTAGAATATATTTAGTTATCGTATTGAAGTTGATTCACACAATTCAATCAAACGAAATTTAAAGGACATATGCATAATTTCTAACACAATGTAAATTACGTTCACGTTCAACGATATAGATTCACCCCTAAAACGGATGATCAGTATTTTTTTACACCTTGTATACATGTTTCTCCGTTTTCTATAATATTTTATAAAATGCAGTTATAAATTACAATGTACTTCAAATACATTGAATTTCAATTACATTATATTCCGAATACATTGAATTTCAATTACAATTTAATTCATTTACACTCATGATTAACGTAATTAGCAATCAAGTTAATTGAATGGTTTAAATTATGTGTTGAGCTACAGTATAATTCAATTATTATGCAAATGCAAATAAAATGTAGCGTAGCTCTGATCAATGGTACATACGAATCTGTACTTTTTACACCTTGTATAGATGTTTCTCCGTTTTCTATAAAATTTTATAAAATGCTGTTATAAAATCAAGATATAAATTACATTATATTCCGAATATATTGAGTTTCAATTACAATTTAATTCAATTACACTCATGATTAACGTAATTAGCAATTAAGTTAATTGAATGGTTTAAATTATATGTTGAGCAACAGTATAATTCAATTATTATGCAAGTGCAAATAAAATGTAGCGTAGCTCTGATCAATGGTAGATACGAATCTTCTCTGATAAAGAAAAGTAATAGTTTACTTTAATGGAAGAATGCGCGTGTAAAACAGATCGATTCGTAAATACGAAACCCTCCGGACACGGTTTCGTTCTATTAAAACGGTTCCTGTCTACGAAAAACGATCTTCATTGTCCAATCCGCAAACTCTCCGTCGACAGCAGACTCTTGAAAGGAGAGAAAAAGAGGGCATAGAGTAATATCGAAATATTTGTCCAGAATTCGCTCGAAACCAGACAATAAGTCGCAACGAAGTAAGGGGAAGGCAGCTTCCAGATTCCTCGAGGTCTTCCAACTTCCGAGTTGCCGCTGTCCGTCGTGCTTTGGGCTTGTTTTATTTCACTGGGTGGAATCTTAGCTTCGTTGCTAGCCTCCGGGGGATTAAATCCCACGAAAATCACCGGAGTTCGGATTAGATCGTGTACCGGGAATTCTCGCGAAATTCTTCTTTACCGTTCAACCAACTCGAAAGCCACGTGGCTTCATGCCTACGCAAGATAATAATACTGGATAATTGCATGGAAACGGTACCGGCATTATGTATCAGGACGTCCCATAAGTTCGTGCCGGTTACTCTTTCGCTACTTGAGGTAATATTCGAAACTTCCCACCGTTTTAGTAAAGTAATGATATCGTCACTTAATTAATTAACGTAAATTTTTCTCCATAGTTTGCAAAATGCAAAGTCACTTGTTTTATTGGTGATTTCGGCGCAACGGTTCGATCAATTGAACTAAAATAAAGCACTTTTGGAAATACTTTTCAACTTTCGACGTTTCGATCCTTATGTGGATCATTATCAAGAAAGTATAAAAAACTGCGTCTGGAATTATGATAGAAACGGTTATTTAAAAATCAGATTATAATATTTCGCCAAGATTCCACAACTTTCACGTATTCTAAAGTTCTCCTTAGTAGCACAAAAATATTAGATAAATATTTTTAAGCCACATTTTTTCATATGAGAAAAATATTGGACCTGGATATTGTATACATGTACAAGCAATATAAATTGAATGTTTAAAAAATGTCAGCTAAATATTCACAGAATATAAACTAGATATTTAAAAAATATAAAGTAAATGTAAATTCAATATTTACATAACATTCAATAAAAGTTTTAAATGTAATAAAAAGTTATAACAAAAATTAGAAACTATGAACATCCAAAGGACCTTATTGCAATTAAGAAATTTTTATATTATATTATATACTTTTATATAATTTCTGATATTACATAAAGATGTATTTTATAATAAGAAAAAGTATAATTTTTTTATAATATGAAATAAATATTATGTGTACATTAGGAAAAAATATTCTATTTCTTATATTAAATAAAGATTCATTTTGTATTTAGAAAAAAATATTTTTCTCTTAATATGAAATAGATATTTCCCGCATATTTAAAAAGAAATATTCGTTACTTAATATAAAATAAATATTGTATGTATATTTAAATATTAAGTAGAGTTTGAATCTCTTTTTAATATTATATGAATGTGTATATAATATTTTGTGCTACTACGGCTTGTTTGGTAGCATTCATCTCGCATTTGTTCGTAATCTAGACACCGTAGCCGAGCAACCTTTTGGTGAAAATGGTACTGCAAACAAAACTCGTTTGCGAGCATCGAGGTTCCACCGTACCTGCTTCGCATCAATATGATCAGACATTGTTGATTGTGCAAGAACATGGTCCTTCCCCCCTTCCGGTTGGCTCACTTTCCTTTCCCTGGCCCCACTCCTCTGCTCTTTGAATACCTCGCGGAGTTACCGAATGACATATTAGTTTCCAAGTCGACGCGGCTGCGTTTAATTGAAGTCTATCGCGGCTCAAAGCATGAACAGCCGAGCCACGCAAGAAGCCTGTACGCGGCTAAGCACGCTCGATTCTCGGTGAACGCGGGTCTCGCCTCGCGTCTCCTCCCGCAACTTGCCCGCCCCTTCGCCGCGATAAATGTAAACGAGATTTCGGCTCGACTAGAACACGCCGATGAGCTTTTTGGTCGGGACGGTGTCCGACACCGTCGCCACTGAATTAACTAGGCTCTGGGGAAAGAAATAACGGGGAAAAAAGATTTCTGTTACGTTCGTGCTCGGCTTCCTTACGTAGTCCTGCGGTTTTCAGGATTTTCTACTGCGCCAACCACGGATACAATGCTGAACATAACTGTTCTCTACATAACATTTGGGTAACATCACGCTTACGACGTATACAGTAATATCTTCCTAACTGGGTAAATGTGTATATTTATTAAGTACAATTTCTGAGCGAAAGACAAACTACAGACGTTATACAAAAAGAACTTAGTAGTCTAGACAAGACTCGGTAAGATTGATCAGAAGCGAAATGGGACAGAGAAAAAAATGCTCGCGAGAAGAAGAAATCAGTAGAAGATATAGGTGTTGGTTCTGTAAATTAGGATTTTTTTAGGTCTAATGGTCAGTAAGGGATGAATGATAGGGATGAAGTTGAAGGATGAGTAATAGAATATAGAATGACGAACTGAAACGCTAAGATTACACAAGTGATTACTAATGCTAGAGAGAATTTTATCATTGGTACACAACGCCTTCTGCCATAAAATTGTTAACAGAGTTTAACAATTAAATATACCATAAATTAATTAAGAATTAATTCCAAACTAATTTAGAATAGATAACTTAATTATTCATAAATGATTATTTGAAAATAGCAACTGTTAAAATACGGAGGCACATTTATATTGGAAAACTTTAGTAATGTTTCTGTTATACTTCAATTTTTATTCTCATCTTAATAAAGTAATCTAATAAAGACATAAATTTTCATAAAAATTTACAGGTTAATGAAAGATAATTAATACACAGGTTGAAAACGCGTAGAGATTAGTAGCATAAATGACATAGCTGTCTGATAGTCTAACGCAACTTGTATTCTACTGATTTTCTCTGTAAATTGAGGAGAGCTTTATATATTTGTGGTCTGTTTTATCGAAGAAGAGATTTAGTATGTATACCGTTGAACATACATTACATTGCAGCATAACTATTTCAGATGAATGAAACTTGAGATACATAGCTACCAAGGTCTACATATTTTGAATACGTAAAATTCTTTCATAAAACAGACTGTAATATAAGGCATCAAGTATTCCCGGTCTAAGCTATCTATTCATACATTGTGCCATGAATAAGCTGTTAGTATGTATGAGACTAAGGCTTGTTGGATACCATCGATATATTTATACTTCGTATTGATACCTTGCATATCGACGTATTCTAGGGCACGTTTACAAACAATTTGAGACGTATTGAAACAAGTAACAATCGTATCGATATATATCGATACCACTGCGTTTACGAGTGAAGCGGAGGCTTGTTTGATACTATCAATTCATTTATGCTTCACATCGACACATTGTGTATCCAACTATTATAGGGCACATTTCCAAGCAATTTCGGACCTATTGAAATACCTACCGTACCGATATTACAAATCTATTACATTTGATATGTATTCAATTCTAATTAACCTTTCTCCAGAATCACAGCACTTGTCGTCTTAGTTTTCTTCAATCAAAAGAGAGGCAAGCTCCTCAAATTAAATTAAGTTCATCAGCCACTTAACTGGCTTTGAAAGATTAAATCTGAGATTTTATAAATTCCGGAAATTTTATACATAACTCCCTGTGTATAACTCAATGTAATCGGAACCAATCTGAATCGGAAAATAATCGATCGTAAATATTGTTAATTTTTCATGTTTAGTATATACAGTGTAACATCGTGCACTTAAAGGTAAACTCCTGGTAAAGGTGACTCGATGTTGATTTTAATCGAATAAACGGTGAAATTATACCGAAATATTAACTTATATAGAGAACAGTTGCCTTTTCATTACGCGTTCGCCGTCGCGGAGGAGTTAATCCGCCGTCACAAAACGGTTTGTAAAACCGTAAATTGTTGTCAAAAGCCACAGTTCCAGGAATCCAATTACAAACCTTAGAGTAGTTTCCCTTTTGATGTTGGAGTAATATCTGCATCGCCCTGTCGTTAGTCGTTTTACCTATATACATATACACTATTATACACGTAGAAATTAGTTTGTTCGATCTAAAAGTCAAAACAAAGCAATTTGACAATTTATAAAATTTTTCTCAACGTTTCCATCCAAGTATAAAGAGAATAGGAAAATATGAGAATAGTTGACAATTTTGTTTGACTTGCC
>CM052344.1:9912078-9926644 GCA_028455595.1 Lasioglossum vierecki | reverse complement strand
TTTAAGAAGTAGAAATTGTTGCATACGTTTGATTGGACCTTCGAGCATTGACAACAAATTAAGGAAATGAAAATTATAACGACGCACAGACTGGTATTTGACCGATCTAGCTGGTCCAAAATCAATTTCATAGAACTACCCCCAGATAAAAAATAACAAGTTATTGGGAAAGTTAGGTAGTCCCTCGAACCAACCCCATTGTTCGTCGGTCTTCACGCGAAAACAGCCATTAATGTAAGCATAAATTAATAAAACATAATAAATCGAATCAATTTTGAGCAATAAAAAATTTTACAAAATTGTGCGACGGCTAAGCTAGTGGTATACAGACTCGCCAGATAAAGTGGGGACACAAGGAGTGAGTCTACATAAGAAAGAACAAGTCGAACATGTAGAATAATATATTTCCACGTAGAATCACTGCGCTTTCAAATTATTCAAAATTAAAATTTGGATAGGTGAACATTAGCATCGAATTTCTATTATAATTTTAGATGAGAATAAAAATGATTAGAGTAGTAGCTCCATTGTAAATTGTGCAATATTTTCAAGCATTGCCAAAAGATTTATCTTGTGGTTAACTATATCGCGTTTGTTGTACTTGAAAATACATATTCGTTGAATAAACTGACCGATACGGGTCGTGAAGTTTAACAACGTAAATATTAATTAATAGAGCGGTACGATTACGTACCACTTCGGGTTATATTAATGACCATAGAAAGTCCTGGTAACAAGATTACAACATATTCTGCGGTATGTTATGACAAAATCTTGCCAGCAGAGCATCCGGAACTCAGGTATTTACACTGCAAACTTTCCACCGTTGACTTTCCAAGATATTCCACACTGTTGGTTTGTCCACTTTGAGTCTGAATGTGTTCTCCACACGGTGCAAATATGCTTTATTCCCATTCGACGAGATCACTGATTGGTCCGAAGAATAGTAGACAATTTACGTGTCTATCATTGCACCAGTTGAACGTCTACATCTTTCAATTATTTGTGCTTTTTCCAGAAAATTTTGTTTCTCACACAATTCTTTTTACATAATGGTGCAGATTACTATCGTTTTATAATTCTAAATACAAATTAATAAGTGTCCATACGGTTTCTTTGCATGATGAACCACTAATCAGTTAAACATTTTTTGTTATTTAATGCAATCTCAGAATCATTTAATTATTTAATGCAATTTAGAATCTCAGAAACAGTGTACATCAGCGTGCTACTTTTTATCAGAGAGTTCTATTTAAAAGCTTGGATGCATAAAACTGTTCCGTTGAAAAAATATTTTGGTCTCTACTAAATTTTACCATTTTAAAAAATTAAATTATCACCTAATAGTTTTCGAATATAAATTCCCTAATACCTGTTAAAAATTCGATTTGATCGGATGTGTTTATATTGAACGAGCAAATACCTTTTTATTACCAATAATTTTATTATCAATAATGAAAAAATATTTTGTTCTCTTCTAAAACCATTTTCAAATTAAATTATCACCTACTAGTTTTCGAATATAATTTGGTCGGATATGTTTATATTGAACGAGAAAATACCTTTTTATTATCAATAATGAAAAAATATTTTGGTTTCTTCTAAATTTTATCATTTTAAAATTAAATTATCATCTAATAGTTTTCGAATATAAATTCCCTAATATTTATACCTATTAAAAAACTCGATTTATTCGGATATCTTTATATTGAACGAGAAAATACCTTTTTATTATCACTAAGTGTAACTCGCAACTATTGCTAAATCGTAGTAAATCCATATTTCGAGACCTCGATCTGTTCGCTTTATCTTGATCGGGTCCTTCCTCATTGTCCAAGACGATCGAAGCCTTTCGCATTATTCGATTCAACGAGACAATGAACCGACTCATTCAAATAGATCGAGAGTTCAGACGCCGATTAAAACTGATCGTCCGGGGATTACATTCACGTTGGATTGCGGAAGTGGGGTTTGGTGGGGAGCCCTGGAGGAGGCGAAGAGTGTAATTCTCTCGCGGGACGCTGGTTTTGGTTTCGCAAGTCGTTCCGGAAGTAGTGGCGCAATTTCGGTCGATGTTACGAAAACCTACCGGCAGCGTCTGCCCGGGAAATTTGCGAAAGTAGACACTGGAGGGTGGCTTTAATCAACGGAATAAATGAAATTTCGAGTTTACGCGGTCTCTGTGCGGTCTATTGATCTTGGGAGCTGGGGAAACGTAGGCGGCCGTAGAGAGAGACCCTCGAATGATGAAAGTGCACGAATAAGCCGAATGCATTGCTTAAAGCTAGAATATTGGAATATCGGAGCGATATTTTGTTCCCCCGGTCGAAGACACGAAGCAATGCCCACTGAATGGAAACCAATTAACAAAGTAACGAACCGAGCGAAACGCTCGCGCGAAACTTTCATAAATCGCCTCGGTTGTACGGCTGTCGACATTATTTAAGGAAACGATCGCTTTACTGTTTACGCGACGAATAAAATGCGTAGAATTTTAAGAATTAATGGGGGATTTACATCATTATTTCTCTCTACTCGAAATCAAAATATAAGATGTACAATATCAACATTATAATTACTCGAATCTATATAAACGCTTGAACGGTCAGTATATTATGCACACGAATTCTATGAATGTATTCTAGTATTTTTTCACTTATTATTGAAATGAAACGAATGCGTCTGTTATTGTTAGTTACAACCTACAAACAGATGTTATTTCTCTGAAAGAAAATATTTATTATTGTTGGAATGACGAGAGTTCGGAGATCGAATATACACTTTGTATTTATTAAATGTTTATTTAAGCTCCACCGCACTATGGAATAAACTTTTCTCAGTTGTGAATTAAAATTGTTCACATATAACATAATACGACACTTTATTATTAGCACGTCGAAGTTAAAGTATTTTATAATACCATAGTACCTTTATTATTGTTCCTGTTCTTATTATATTATTAAACATACTATTTACACAAATACTAGCTGCAATTAAGATTCACGCTCTAACAAGGCCAAAAAGTAAAATGAAGAGAAGAGGTGTGACTGGGTCTAACAATTATTGTTTCTCACATGGTTCAGTCTAATTCTCAATGTCATGGAGTATAGTGACACACATAAACGTTGATAATTTACACATAGCAAGTACGTTGAAAAATTATTTTATAATTATTATTAATCTTGTGAAACACATAGTACAACATTCAGTATTTTTCAGACGCAAAATTTCTCTTGAAGATGATCCAGAATCGGATCGAAACTTTTAGGAAAATTTTATAAATTGCAAAATTGCTTTGTTTTGATTTTTTGATCGAACCTGTGCGCCGATATCATAAACTAATTTCTATAATTATTTATATATTTAAAAATATAAAATTAAATTATATATTATATATATAATATTATTATAATAAAAAATATTATATATAAAAATATATAATTATGTATGAAAAAAAGGCTAGTTTAGTAAATGTGTTATTATTGAAAGCATATTGTCTATTTACGCAGCGAAGTTGCTTAGTCTTTCCAAGGATAATATGAATACCAGAATCATTTCCGCGTCGGAGTCAGAAACTAGCAAACGTGCTTCGCATTGATAACTTCCCAGAGATACGAGGCTTTCGAGTGTAAAGGGTTAGTGTCAATATTAATTATGCACCTTGTACGAACGTATCCACGGAGCAAGAAAGAAGTACAAAGTTTATTGACATACCTGGGAAATATTTCGACGACGACGCAACGGAGCACGAAGTTTCACACAAACCGGTGGCTCAAAAGAATATATCCAGCCGTATTAACGCGAACGTCCATGAATTTTATCCGCTCGTAAAACAATTACGCAGGCTCGGTGCCTCGCTTTAATTCCAGTCCATTGTCGTCCTGAGTCGAGTAAAAAATAGAAGCTTTCCTGTTCGCTGCCTTTTATCTTTGTTAACTCGTTACGTTCGTTCCATCCTTCCTCGCCGACCAGCTCGACACACGGTTCTAGTTTAGAGCCCGCTAACGCGCTGCGTTGGAACACCAAATAGACGACCTTTCTCTTTCTTTGGACGTTTGACTGGTGATGCGCGCACAGTGAACCATAATTAATGGTTAACGGTTAACAGTTGTTGACCTCGTGGTTGACAACGTCATAAGAGATAAATGAAAAGATATTGTTAGCTGGATTGACGTGAAACTACCTGATTGATACGTCCGAAAGTTGCCAGTTAGTTACGTTATCACTTGGACAGCCGATTTTTGCATTTATGAGGAAGATCAATTCGAGAGATCTAAAACTGTGAAAATGTTACGTGAATAAGCTCTTGTATTAATTCTGCCACGTGGAAGTTATGAAATTTATATTTCGTGCAATTTATTGGCAGGTACTAATCGGTCGATTATCCTGAACCCACCGTGGACAATTACACAGTAAAATTTTCAGAAATGAATATAGAGAAAAAATTATAGAGAACAGAAATATTCTAGGTCAGAAGAAACATTTGATTTACGAATTAAAATAGCTCAATTCGAGAAATATAAAACTGTGAAAATGTTTCATGAATCTAAGGTTCTCGTATTAATTCTCCCACGTAAAAATTATTTACATTTCGTGCAATTTATTGTCCGATAACCGGTCGATTAACAGGTACCCACTTAAAATAGCTCTATTCAAGAAATATAAAACTGTGAAAATGTTACATGAATCTAAGGTTCTTGTATTATTTCTGCCATATAAAAATTGTTAAATTTAGATTTCGTGCAATATATTGGTAGATAACCAGTCAATTAACATGTACCAACCGTGGACAATTGCTGGAGTTTTTTTAAAAAATCTATAGAAAATGTCTGTAATTTTCCAGGATTTGCGAATTTAACGTTAAACCAAAGAGAATAAAAAGTCTCCTTGTAATATGATAGCAGGTATCTTGTTGAATAAAATATCATCTTAAGCAGGGTAGTTTCCACGTCGGTCTCGAAATCGTGAATTCGCTCGTCAAAGAAAGAACCCCTATAAAGCGTCCCGAAAATGTTGAGACATTCAGCTCGTTCTTCTAATTCGCTCGACGCCAGAGCCGGGCCGAGTAAAACGATCGTTACTCGTAAATCATGAGACTCTAAAGAATGGTGCGGGGGTGGTGGGCGGATTTATCGGCGGCGAATCAAGCATATCGAGCATGAAATCGAGCAAATCGGCTGGATTCTCGGCGTCGGTTCACCGCCGTATATTCCGCTCGTTCGTTTGATCGGATAGGGGCGGAAAAATCAGCCGGCATTTGCCGCGGATTTTGCCAGCTCGTAAAATGATTATGCAAAACGCGGTCGCTGCGTCGCGTCGCATTGCCTGAGCGTGCACACCGTTGCAGCACCGGTTGCAGCCTAGGCGCGAAGGCCGTTTTAATTTGGAGGCATTGTCGGGCCCCGAGAAAATTAAAAGCTTATCTCGCTGGATGCTTGGTTCGCTCGTACTGACGAGGATGCTTGGTTCGCGCGTACCGACGACGAGACGGTTCTCGACGCCTGAGCTCCGCTCTATTGTCTCACGGCGGAATTATTATCAACACCGGCGACGATGTAGCTGGTATATAGTAATTGTTTGAACGTTGATTCCGTCCCATTGTTTCTTCGTCAGCCCGCTTTCTTCCCTAGGCGTCGCACTTTCTTCCTACGCCGCGCCCCACAGTGGACTATTCTAGCTCGGTAACTGTTCATCAGTTAAAAAATAATAGTCCTCCTATCGATTTTTAACCAATGCACAGTGATTCTTAAATGCCCCATTTGAAAACGATAATATCAATTAAAGTTGTCAAAAAGTCTCGGTATAATTATAATTTATAATTATTATTTTATTTATAATTATAATATAATAAACGTTGAAAGATCAAACTTTTTAAGATACGATTTATAACCGAAAAAATTTCGTTCCTTCGCAACGATGTCCTGGAGAACCTACTGAAGATTAAGTATCCAATTTGTTTTTTATGAATAATGTATATCTATGTTGAAAACGCCTCAGGAACTAAAAGTTAATGTTTATAATTTATTATTTTAAAAAATGCTTAGTCAACTAAGGTAAATCGTCAAAGTTTTTCACCTTTGACAAGGAACTAGTTAAATTGGTCCCAATCGGGCAAGCGTTAACAAAGTGGAACATTTTTAGAAACGTCTCCTTTAAAAGATCTTGCAAATTTTTCGTCCTGAATCGTCCCGGTTCGGAAAGTATGATGAAGTATTTGAAAGATCATAGCAACAGCAACGCGGTAGCATCACAGCAAATTTTCCATATTGAAAACCTGTATTTTACCTATGTTAAAAAAATTACAGTATAGATTTTCGTTTATTAATAGATAAACACAATTATAAGCCGAAAATCCGTACGATGAATTGATTACAGTCACTAACTTTGTAAAATATAATACTTAATCTTGTTTGAATATTTGTAATTCTCTAAATAAGATAGTAATAACACATTTTTGTTATTTCATTAAACGTAATAAATTAATTCATTGAAAAATTATGGATGGCTCATGTTTGAAAGCCTAAACAGCCAGTTTTCAATTATTATTCATTATTCGCACGATTTTTTAGACATTTCCAGTTGTGTGACAAAAAAAATGTTTCCTACAAAAACTAATGAGTAATCGGTATTTTACAAACATCACTACAAAAAATTTAAAGAATTATTTCTTAAAAAAAAATTGTGGTCACCTTGATTGTTCATTTATAACTTATTATTATTATTTATATTTTGTTTTATTGAACAATGTTATAGTTGACGCCAAGACAAATCCAACGATCTCTTTAATGTGGTCTTTCAGTTTTGAAATAATGGTGAAATAGGCGTGAACAGCTACCGAGCTGATCTGGCCCGCTGTGTGCCCGGTGCACGCGGAAGAAAACTCGAAATTCCTCCTAGCCACGCGGCACCGTTAATCTTGAAATCGATATACCACAGGGAACCGAGTCCGTGTCCACGACCTCCTCCTCTCTTCCTCTATTTCCGTACCCTTGCCGACGCGCTTCCTCCATTGAGCGCTTTCCGGAATCTCATTTCTGCTCGCTTCGTAACGACTAACAACCCTGCTAGCTCGCGAATGCATTGCCCATAGAATTTGTGTTAAATCAAGTTTACGACACGACCGCCTAAAATCCACAATTTTAAGTGACTGTTGCACACGCATTCTGTTGGTTCTTTAAATAAATATGTACACAAGCTTGAACATACAGGGTGAGAGAGAGAGAGTCACCTAACGTTTGCACTTCAAATATCTTTGTTGTTTCTAAAGGTAAGTAAAATATAGTAAGGACAAAGTTGAATGGTACAATGAGGCTGACACAATGCCAAAAAAATTTGTTTTTATGTTATTTTTTTAAAGATATCAAGGTCACCTTGACTTTTTTTAAATGGAACCACCCTTTTTTAAACACCTACAATGGTAGCCCCTTAGACTCCCTAGGTGTTTAAAAAAGGGTGGTTCCATTTTAAAAAGTCAAGGTGACTTTAATATCTCTGAAAAAAATATATATACATAGAAAAACCCTACAACATCTTCAGCCTTTTTTTCAATTAATATTAGTGTTAAGTCTTGAGAAATTGTATATTATTGACAATTGTAACAACCGACGACGAACAAAAATAAATAGTAAGGGGTCGCATAGGGGGACTCTGTTAGAGAGGGGCGCAGTGAGGATAGTGTTCCTAAGAAAGATGAAGTTACTAAAAGGGATGACGTCGAGTGTACAAAGACAAAGACATTGTGATCGACATTTGAGTATAAATGCCGTTGTAAGATATCCGAGTATGGGATCAAGATGCCCTAAACCCTTTAAGATCCTCAAGTTCCCTCTCTCCCTCTTTCGTAGCATATTGTAGACTCTACGGTGTAGAGGGTGTCTCCTGTACAAAAGTTAAAGAACGTTACTTTGTGGTGTTAACACTAAACGTGCCAAGCTGTAAAAGTACCAGATACACGTTGCCTGATTAAAATGAGACAATTTAATTTATTTAGACTTAGTGCGGTTCTTATTGTAATATCTGCTTCACTAAAAATATTTATTAAATCATTTCTTATTCACTATAGTCTGGAAACATTTTTCTTTGGAACAGAATAAGAACATTTTAAACATTCCAAATGCAAATTATTATTCAATTCAGATTATTCAGTGCTGAGATATAACGTTTTCAAGACAAACTTTGTAAAATTCAGCGGTGGTGGTACATTTAGTGTTGGCAATTCTACAATCGACTTAAAAAAGCAATGAACATTCTTCAGTTCCTTTTATATTATCTACGTGTTCACAGTTATTTACAACAGCAGATATCTGAAAACACTCTGCATATATTATAGCACTATGAAACGGATGGTACAACCTAATTAAACGTGAATTTGCATGAAAGAAACGTGTGGGGTGATTTATTACGTAAATGGCTGTAAAGGACGTTAGATAATGAAACGGAGGAGGAATAACGGGACAGGTGAACAGTTTCATCCGGAGCATGCTGGTAAATTCATCATTAAGTATATTTAGCAGACTGTTTTACACGTTGGATATCCGCTAATTGGCTAACAACAAGTCAGTTGCATCAAGGATGATGAAAATCTTAATTTATCAGAAATATCTTTGAAAAGTAGTTTGCTATAATTTTATCAGAAAACTCATGCAATTTAAAATATCTTAACAAGAAAATCAACAATTATTTATATTCGATATTATATATACAACATGTGTTATGAATTAGCCACTTTATGTGCAATAACCTGACAGAAATTCCATTGAATTTTAAAGTTACTTTTGTCAGAAGGATTGATTAGGTGAATAATTTTATAATATTTGACGACAGACGAGTTGAGAAATTGGTTAAAATATTTCCAAAACTGAGTACATATGAGAAATTAGTTAAAATATTTCAAAAAATGAGTACATATGAGAAATTGGTTAAAATATTTTAAAGACTGAGTACTAACGAAAAATTGGTTAAAATATTTCAAAAAATGAGTACAAATAAGAAATTGGTTAAAATATTACAAAAACAAAATACAAATTGGTTGAAATGTTTCAAAAATTGAGTACAAATAAGAAATTGGTTAAAATATTACAAAAACTAAATACAAATTGGTTGAAATATTTCAAAAATTGAGTACAAACGAGTAATTGATTAAAATATTTCAAAAACTGAGTACTAACGAGAAATTGGTTAAAATATTTCAAAAAATGAGTACAAATAAGAAATTGGTTAAAATATTACAAAAACAAAATACAAATTGGTTGAAATGTTTCAAAAATTGAGTACAAATAAGAAATTGATTAAAATATTACAAAAACTGAATACAAATTGGTTAAAATATTTCAAAAAACGAGTACAAACGAGAAATTGGTTAAAATATTACAAAGACTGAATACAAATTGGTTGAAATATTTAAAAAACTGAATACAAATTGGACAAAACAATTGGTGAAATAATCGAACTGAAAGTTTGATGCGCAGGAGTAGCAACAGCGTGTTCCACGCGCAATAAACGACAGAATACACCACATCGTTCTGATCGCGAGGAGTATGAAAAAAGAATTCCGCGAGCACCTGCGGTTTGTGGAGGTCTATCGGCATTCGAGCAGTCCAGATGCACTCGAAAGTGAACAAACCAATTTCCCAGTGCGCTGCAACGGATGGCGCAGGTGCGGCGCGCCGCAACACTGACCTCGATTAATCACGCTGATAAATAATAATAAGTAGCGGGGTTCTCGCGCCTAGTTAGTTCGTTATTAATACCAAATTCATATTAAACATACCCTTTGCTCACACATAACTAGGTAGATACGTGCCGAATCGTCCCCACCGGCGGCGTTCTAACGCGAACCCGCCCCGTCACGTCCGTCCGTGTCGGCTGCAGCGACACCACAAGCTTGTCGTCGCGGCCAAGTATCGCGCGTGTTTCATAGTTAATGTTCCGTAATTAATCGATGGCTGATAGCTCGAGCCCGTATTGCCCTCCTGGGACGGCGAAACGGTCCGGCCATTACAAGTTTTCGTGTAAATTTTCCACTCGTTTGCCTTCTTTCGTATTCTGCCGTACTCGGCGTCCACTGTTTCCATCGGTTCATGTGACGGGAATTGAATGTTGCTCCACGATGTATCCAACTATGTTTATATACAGGGTGGGGCGCCACATTTTGCCATCTAGATGTACGTCATTATTGTTACACATAGCAAACAATGTTACTTTTTTGTAGGTGGACGTGTAAAGAACATATGAAGATCATTAATGTTTTTATAAATGGAATCATATATTTTTTAGGAGATATTTTAATTATAATTTGTTAGGAAATCTCGAATTTCTGGTCAACATTATCACATTGAATTCATATTATTGACCAGAGAGTCGAGATTTCCTAATAAATTATAATTGAAATATCTCCTAAACTAATGATTTTTTTACACAAATAGATTAATACTCTTTTGTGAAGAATATGAAGGAGCATCGGCTGATGCAATAAAAAATATATGATTCCATTTAAAAAAACATTAATGGCCTTCATATGTCCTTTACACGTCCACCTACAAAAAAGAATGTACCATCAGAATGTGCCCCTCTCAAAAACATTCAATTTCATCTGAAACATTGTTTGCTATGTGCAATAACAATGACGTAAATCTAGATGGCAAAATGAATATGCAGGGTGAATTACCGAATATCATCAGTAGTGATTGCTAGTTACAGGAACCAAATAAAAAAATTTGAAAATTATACATAAAATTGTGCACCTCACCAACTTTGACGAAACTCAAATATGTTGTAGAATTTATAATTATAAGCAATTTTTACTAGTACGTGTAACTTCTATGATACGACGGAAATGAACTCAAACCTAATTCAAACCAAACGAAAGAGCACGAAAAATATTTTTATAAATATCCTTGGAAATAAAGACTGAGTGACAGTAACATGTATAAAAAAGGTTTTTTAGAATTATTAATTCTACAATATAAGTGTATAATAACTCTGGCGAGTTTCATCAAAATCAGCGAGGTGCACCCTTTTCTATATAATTAGAAGTGTGTGCAGAAACCATTCTAGTAGCAGCTAAAGTTTTGGAAAATGTCTCAGGAAAAACACTACCGTATTTTTGTTAAAAAGAAGAACAAGAATTTCTTTATTTGTATTCTCGCCAACGTAAGTGGAGGATTTACGGTTTATCTAATTAAAATAGTTTACGTTTTAGGTTTGCTTTTACAACGACCTAGTAATAATTGTAAAACGTTTTCATTAAAATGCTGTTTTCCGGCAGAGATTTATAGACATCTCTCATTTACATTTCATGCATTTATTATTTTATTCATTAATTCAGCCGCGGTGTTATAATTCATGAAATTTGAATTCCACCGTGATATAGGTCGTGGTAACTGCATCAACGAACTACACTGTTCACTTAGAAGCAATAGTATTAACGTAGACTCTTAGTATAACGTAGAAAATTCGTATTTTCATTTAGCTAGTCAATGCAGATAAATAAAATGCCAAGATTTTTTTCGTTAACTCTGAAATTTACTTCCCCCGTAAACAGTTTCAATAAACTAAAATAAACAAAAATTTGCAATTCTTCTAAAGTTGTTCAAACATTTTTAAATTCGTACACACGTATTGCACACGCAAAAATTCAAAATTTACTAATAAAGTAATAGTTTTCAGTTAAAATTCATTTGATAAATAAATGTTTGGACTCTTTCGTGCATTCAAGATAAGAAAAATGTTTAAGATAAGAAATATTTGAGATGTTCTCACCAGGTCGACTTTAATAATTGAGCTGATCGATATAATACATCGAAGATCATATTTCATTAGGGTTTACGTTGGCAGTAGCCGAGTCATAGTCAGCTGGCGCTCGCTCGCGTAGTCGAACAGGAGAGCGAAGCGTTTTTCGATTGATTTTTATTACAAACTTTTTCTTCCGTTAAATGTAAAGGCGGCTCTTGGCCGGCGGAGTTCCCTTAAATAACGGTTATCAGTGGCATTAATGGCGCAGTGCTATCGTTTTTCCGGCAGCCCGATAATAGGAGGAAAGCTCTGCGCACCGTTCGAGACCACAGCGCCGGCGTACCGAAATTATCGATACATCGAGCCCGCAGATATAGCTCGAAACTTATGAGTTACGAGGATAAAGCACCAGGACCGAGTTCCGCCAGGAAGGAGTCCATGCTGCGGTATCGCGACGTTGTGTGACGTGAAAAGTTCGATAATACCAGTTCCCAACCGTATTAACCCTCGCTCAACGAATGTCTGGCTATTTTGACCCGACTCTTGTCATCGCCCAACTGCAACAAATACTCCAATTCCAAGATACGTACCACGAATATTGAAACATATACAGTACGGACAAATGTTTAAGCCGACTATCGTTTCAGTTGATTATCGAACTTTATTAGAGATACTAAACGTCGAACATTTCTCAATTGTTCTTAACGTTTACACGTACAGGGTGGTCCACGCAACTTGCACACCTTTATTTCTTGAAAATTTTCTTCACGAAATATCAAGTTAGAATTTTATCACCGATTTCCGCAGGACAGCGGAATGTTTACATAAATAGTAATTATTCACTCAGATTTTGATAAAATTTAAATATGTTATAGATTTAGATATTTTAAACAACTTTTTTCTGTTCCAATATAGGGCGGTCGCTTTTAGTTTCCGAGATATTTGCAAAAAACTATTGCTAATACTGTATTGAATTTTTCGTATTTTAACATGCTCCGTGGCGTCTATTTATTTTTTTTGTGAACATTTTGTGAGGATGATAGAAAACAGGGTCTCACTCTATATAGTATGATACATATATAGGATGAGCTTTCAATTTTGAAAGACTACTCCTGGATTTTCGTATGCTTCGCACGACCTAACCACAACTCATTCTATTCGAATAATTTTTCCACTGTTACACTGGAAACGGTAAAAGTTGTTTAAAATTTCGAAATCTATAATATATTTAAATTTCATCAAAATCGGAGTATGGCCACCCATTCACAATAATTACCACGTAAATAAATTTCTCGTCAATTGTTGGGTTTAGAGCTAACGAAGGTTAATACCTTTTTACTCAGAATTCGACATTCTTCCATGTTTTGGTATAAAAAATATAGTATTACATTTTAAAAAACAAAGTCTACTGTCAAATCTCCAAAACGCTTCCACCTGTAAAAAAATAAATGTACTGCATTACGTACCCCTTCAGACCAAATACGCTTCAGTTTTAGTGAACTAATTAATAACTGCACAGTATGGCTAATCCAAGTCGAACATCAACGACCATGAATTGTAAATGCATGGTGCATTCTGTAGCAGTTGCGAGACCGAATATGGACACTTAAGTGGATCACGCTAAATATGACTGCACAACAAACCGTTGCGAAAAATGTATTAACAGATCACATCCCCTCTATTGTGTTCTCCGTACTCACTAATGCATTTAAATGGTCGAATAATTTTTTAAACAGACAACTAGTGTAAAAATGAAAGGAAATTGAAAAGTTCATTCTAAAAGTTTTTTTCGTCAAGGGAAGCCAATTTCTATTATAGCGGGATAAATGATTTAGCCCCTCGTTGAAGAGGGTGCGTATAAGCTAATGGAAATGGGATTTTGATTGAATTAAATGGTTAAATGACAAAAAATATTTTCGTATAAACTCCTCTACACGAACCAGCACGATTCACGTGCGGCAACTTAATACCATTGATTCAATATCTAGAATATTTTAAGTTACTGTTTCTATAAAATTCATTTTTGATTATTGGATTATTGATAATAAACCATTTTATATTGATAATAAAACGAAAAATCGTCAAATCTTTTTTTCCAGGCTTTATTATATTTAATGGAACGGTTGGAAAAGGTGGTTTACTTTTTAAACACATACGTTACATAGGAGTTCGAATAGCAAACGTATAAATAAATGTAAACTGAATTTTATTATATTTCACTATTTAAAGATATACAAAAACATGAATACTTCATCAAACTTTTCGAAAAAAAACTTTGAAATTTCTCAAAGTAAGTATTAAACCTTCGCACTAAATATTTCTATATTATTATTTAAAATATATTGTTTACATATTAATATTCACAGGTGGAACGAAGCAAGTTTGAATGTAATTGTAAGGAATTAAGGATAGTTGTAATTATGCAATGCGTACGTGTTGAATGTTGATTTTAATAAATTTTGATAAATTTTCTCTGTACAATAACATGTATGTATCTTGAGAGATTCGTTGACTTTACAATATGAAGGAAAGCGATTCTATTCGCGCAGAGTTGCGAATAGAAAGTGATCTCCTTCTAAAAGGATCTGGACACTGGTTCAACCAATAATTAGGCTGTTGACCGTATGTCTCTTTACCGGGCGCTCTAATTGGCCAGTGGAAAGCAATTACGATCTCACGCTCCCTAATAATGTGCACACGGCGGTAAACGTCTTGCATCATTTAACACGCGCATCTTGAACAATCAGATATATTGGTATCTAACTAATTACGTCTGATTTTCAATTTAAAATAGCCCCGAGTGCAAAGGGTTAATTAACAATATGCCTGCCGT
>CM052344.1:9900815-9911978 GCA_028455595.1 Lasioglossum vierecki | reverse complement strand
AAGCACTAAAAGCGATAAAAATGTTTCAGCTTATGAAAATGACAAGCCTCTATTCTATTTAAATTTTGTACAATTTTCAGTAGAATATGTGCTTGGATAAAGAAAATTATTCAATCAATTTCCATGCAAGCAACTAAATAATTTCAATCCTTATAAAATGGAAAATATAATACCGGTTATTTCAAGATTTATGTAGGTGCCTTTGTTGCCTCAAGTATGACATTAAAATTCGAAGAACAATTTTTTTCGAAGTTTGCCTAGGGGAGTATTAGTTTGAAGCGAAGTTTCGTTTGTCTGGCGATAGAAAACGGAACTGAAGGTAAAGGATCGCGACCGGGCGACCGGTGTTTCATTAATTTTTCATCGAGCGTTCACCAACACCTCGTAGAAAATTCCGTCTGAACCGTCCCCGTGGTTTGCCGCCGTCGTCGTTCACCAGCTTCTCAAGCCGCCAGACGATAATCATCCTCGCGCTCTTCCTTAGGACCATCTCTCCGACACGGTTGCGTAATGGTGGAGAGCCAAAGCAGCCCAGCGTAGTCAGGTGCATTAAGAGGGTCCTTAAAGTGTCTTTCGCAGTTACCGGTTAGCCAACGAAGCGGAGCGCGAACGGCCACTAAATCGTCAAGTTTCTCTCTAATTACGATCGTCGCTGGAAATCTATTGTCAGCCACTGTTCCTTCTCCGAACGGTTGTTCGGAGGATGTGTCCTTAATGTATTAGATCCCTTTGTGACACTTCAATGAGAAACGGTCAAAATCTCTTGTCCACCAATTCGAAAATCTTCTAGGGTAAATGCACCTATTAATCAATTCAATGAGAATGTACTCCTGTTGACGAGGCAAACAAAATTGTCAATCATTCTCATATTTTTATAACCTCAGGATTTGAAGAAACATTCTTTATAAAAAGTAAAAATAAATTTTTAAAAATACCACATTTTTAAAAATGAACTAAAAAGTATAAAATTAATTTTCCTAGAGTAGGAATCTGTATCAGACTAGGAAAAATTATTTTATACTTTTTATTCCGTGGTATTTTAAAAAATTTATATTTATTTAAATAATTATTTTCTGCTTTTTAGTCTTGTGTTAATACTTGTATCACTCTTCAATAAGTTATGTCTGAGGGGAGATATTTAAAAATAGTGTATAAATCCTAAACGAAATCTCTAAAAAGATTTTTTTTGTAATATTGCATTGTCATCCAGTTCTGAGCTGAGAATTTCAAGTTTCTAAGTCATCAGGAAGTTAATTTAAAATCAATTGCAAGATTTATACCGAACAAAAATAGACAAACCAGAAAGCGAGCTAATAAAAACGAGGTAAAATGAGACGATGTTTCACACAATTCTACATTTTTTATATTGCTTTTTCAAAGACGTCACCTAGCCATTAATTTCCTGGTGATCGATTCGATTGTGCACTTGGATGTAATAAAAAAAATAATGGATCTAAATAAAATAAAAGCATTAAATTTATATAAAATTTGAGAGGATTTTATATATTTAATTAAATTTTATAATGAAATATAAAATTTCATTTGAAAAAAATTGATGAACAATTTGTATTGACTAATAACAACTGGAATCAGAGGTTGCCACCTGTACAATCATGAAAACCACTCGCCTGCCGAGTATTAAAGTGCCAGCCTACGTATTAATCTTCAATAAACAAATGAAAATCTTGAAGCTAAAAAAAGAAGCTAAGCTTCTAAACACTCTCGTGCCGATTCCAAGTATTCCAGAACTTGGAACAGTCACGTGGAACTGAAAAATTTGTCAGTCTCTTAGAAGGTTGGCATATGGACTTGAAAAGGGTCCCAAGCGTCGAGAAATTTAATGTCGAAAGCATTACCGAAATTCGTTAGCTCATTTAGTCGGGGTGTCGGGACGCAGAAAGGGGGAAGGGTTTAGGCGTAGTCGGATGGGTGGCTGCGGGGCTCATTTAATTAACGGAGGATTAGTCCGACCGCATTTCCGTGGACTCCCGTCCCCAGGATTCTGTGTACCATCTGCGGTAAGTTGGACATTGCCCGTTAAATCTGCATTTCCGTCTTGGAAGTTACGAGAGGTGGGAAAGGTGGCGATCGGCCTGAGAATTAGGAGCCAGACTGGCTCCGAAGAACCGCGTTTAATACAGCCTAGCTCGGTGGTTGCATAATACTCTGTTAACAATCGCCTCCAATTGCGATATCCGCTCGCGATTCAACCCTGCGAACGCTGTGAATCGTGTGTTGCCACCGTCTCTCGTTCCGAGTCGACTCGCAAATTCGCTTCCGAACGAGCTTATCCCCGAGCTGATCTAGTCCGGAGCTAGATACGCTATCGCAACGACGTTGTATGAAGAAACTCCGCGAGGATCTAGGATTAGTTTAATCGTCGTTACTTCATAACTACTGGTTTCGGCGGTTCGGACTCGTATAATTGGCGGGATGATAGAGTTCAATTACGTGTGGCTTCTCCGTGATTTAGGGGATTCAAAGTTTCACTGTGGTCGCACTTATATCACTGGTCGAAGGTGATTCTTACGTTCCAAGTGTACGGGAAAGGATTCGATTTAAGGGGGTAAGGTACACCATGCACCTATTATATTATTTCAGTGTAATCAACCCCTGTGCTAGAATCTGAGGGTGGTTTCTCGGTTTTTTTCTCCAATTTTTCCCCTACTTTGGACGCTCATATTATTACATATAAACGTAATCTCTTTAAATCATGAGTAGCCCTCTTTATAATGAGCCCTCACACAGCTCGTAACATGCTCGTATAAGATCAAACAATTATTTCCCGCAAACACTGTTTTCACTTTTCTAGTAATATTCTGCCTATGGCCTTACCCCCTTAATGCTTTAATCGTCACCTCACTGCATTCGACGAAAAATTAATCTCGCGAGGCCTAGTTGTTTTTTATTGGTGTTGATCGTGGTGTGAGTGTGAATAACAATCCTTGAGAACACGTAATATATTACAAAAAAATATATACTATGTACAAGTCCGTGTAGCAACTTAGCAAGATGTGTTGAATCAGAAGGCTTTGATCTGCCTGATGCTTTGAAGGTTGGCTAGTGGGTATTTTTTGGTAAAAGCAGATGATTGGTGGAAAACAGTGTTAAAGACTTTTAACACTCCGTGTTTTATGATATTATGGTCAGATTCTCAAATGAGTAAAACAGTATCAAACTATGAATCAATGAAAACGTTCCCACCTAGTGAAAAAAAGAGAAACCTTCGTTACCACTCGAACAGGATAAAATGAAAACCGTAATGGATGAACTGCAAATTTTTATACGAATTCAAGCTCTCGTAGACAATTTTAGTTCGATGGAATAAACTTTCTATTGAAAAAAGAATGAACTGAATTTCATGAACGCTTTCGTTTCATTTCACCATTTTTGTAATATCATTTGTAATTCCTGTAATTTTGTCATAGATTCCTTTACTATTCGCTCTAATGCGCGTTTGCTAATGGGTTTGCTTTCTACAATAAATTAATAATAATTACATAAAACGCGAGTCGCTCTCTGTTCAAGCCGAGGAAGGTGAATAATGAAAAGGAATAATTGGTTTAATCTTCGATTCCCGATATCCCAGTAGTATTTGGGTTACCAATCTGATGATCGATATTCTCTCAGCATGAATATTTATAAAAATTAAGGTCAACGGTGCACCGGTTGCGACGGAGCTACCTCCGTGAGAAAAACTCGTCGGAAAAAGAATCCTAAAAAACGACTAAAAGGTTCTCGCAACGGTTGCTATCGTAACATTCGCATGTACAGTCGCTAACGAAAATAACATTCGCATGTTCGACAAGTTGATAGAAAAATCGAAAGTTCAAATACAACACTTTTCACTTGGATTTTGATTAAAGAGATGTTGGTGGGGAAAGCAAGTGTTCGAGACGCTGATGCAGACATTATGTTTCTCTTGTTCTATCTGTCTCGACTCCTTCGTTTCTTTATTTCTTCTTACCGTGTTTCTTACCATCCTCTGCATCCAATTTAAACCTTCTTCCACGCCATCCTTTACCTCTTTTTCTGGTTTTCTAATTTATTTGGTCTCATCATGTGAACTTCTCTTAAGCGTTGCAATGTTTCCTTTTCTTTCACCCAGATTCCAGAAGGCTTCTCCTTCTCTTATTTCCAATATCGACTTCTTCTCCATTTATTGCAGCATTAAATCTCGCGATCATTTTCGCCCTTCTTTTATTGTCCCTTTATCGCAGATACTTCAGCGTAGATACCGTCCCGCATCAATTTCGGAAAGTTAGTCTCTGATCTCGGTGTTATTATTTTAGATTTTCTATCTTCGCCTGCTGTTTTCTTATCTTTTCTATCCATTTACTTCCTCATCAAATTTATACGTTCTTTCCCTTGTTCTTCTGATGATGTACAGGATATACCCGTGAAAGTTTAAGGCCTGAGGCGATTTCAACACTAAACCTACCACCACCGGTCAAAATTACCGGTTCCAGATTTTTTATTTTAAAATTATTAAAACAATAAAAATCATAAGAAATTCTTGTATAGATGTCTTTAGTCGAGCATGTATTATAATAGTATTTACCTTGTTTTCTGAGCGATCTTTTACCTGTGTGTCAATTTGACACCGAGGGATAGATTCGGTTCGTGAAATGAGGAACGAATGATAGGGTTAAACTCTTTGAGAAAATATTTAAATGTTATTGGCGCGTTTCACAGTGCGGCATGTAAATGGACATTCGAGACAAAAATCATAACTTCTAAACTAATCAATTTTTAACCTAAGTACCTTAATACTTTTTTAAACAGAATACAAAAATGCACCAAAAATATAAAGTTCCATTATTAAAAAAGTTTATTCTAATTTTTTTTAAATGAAGAGTTTTTTATGATTAATTGTTATTGCAATTTGTTGTCAACTGTATACTATACAACTTTTTTAAGAAATATTTTTTCATTATATGGTTAAATATAATTATATCTACTATAATGCATAATAATTTAATTCAACCAAATTGCGATTACGAATGCATTATTCTAACAAAAATTAAATAACATCGAGTCTTGCAATTTATTGCAGAAAAAAAATATATAGCAATATACTACAATATCTTGTTGATACAGAACAGCCAAAATTATAGGATGTTTTGAACCATTTTTTTTTGTAAATTGCATTTTAAGGAAAAAACGCAATTCCTAAATTGCCAGTTGAAATTATGCATACCTCTGGTCAAATTCTCCATATCTAAGTAAGTTGTAAGAAACAGTTTAAAACAAAAACGAACCTAAAAGAGCAATTAGGAAACGAGTAATCTAACATTTTAGTATTTATACTACAATAAACTCTTTGCTGTTACTGATCCCCTATTGAATTTCTTGGATACTACTTTTTAACCGACTTCGAAAAAGAAGGAGGTTACTCAATTCGAACTGTATGTGCCTTTTTTTCGCTTTTTATACATATACATTCCTTACTTACTGACTGATAATTTTGTAGGATAATTATATTAGAATGGAATCATGATTATTTTGATTTTTGTCCATTGCATGCCGCACTGTGCGATCATTTTTGACAATAATTAAGCTATTTTGCAGATTTACATAAAATATTTCGACGTTTCGATCCACGATTTAGATCATTTTCAAGAAACTTGTTTCATTGTAATTGCGTCTGTAAGAATTCGTTTCTAATTAGTATATGGTTGTTAGACCAAATGCAGAAAAAGGAAACAATACCTTAAAACCCCAATCAGAAGAGAAAGAAAAAAGAAGAATATAAAAATTATAAATTGTATGAATACTCACTTGCTTAACCCAGCTTAACCATTTTCTTTGAGAAAATGTTGGTTACGGTTTTGTTAGCAAATTATTAACGAAAAATCTCAATGTATCAGAGAAAGAATACAACGGACAATCTTCAGCGCGTCGGTAGGGTGCGCTGAGCGTAGTGTTGGCTTCGCGCCGAAATACATACTACATTATATACATATGTATTTAAAACATGGAGTGCTTTAGTAGGATTCCATTGATGTAAACACTGGATTATTATCGAGAGACATCTCTTGTTAACAAACTCGGGCGTAATATTCCCGCGTTCTATCACTATACATTGACGCGTATCGTCAGTATTTCCCGGTGCACCCGACGTACATTTAGTTCGTTAATATTCCCCGCGAAAATATTGTACTATTTATACATAAATGAAATTCTATTAACGTACGGGAAACATGCATCGTAGTTAATTCATGGTTTACGAAGAATCATTCTTCAGAAAGTCAATCTAATTTATTTTTTAATTTTTTAAAAAATAGTATGCTTCTTGCTGCTCTTATATCTACATTATACAATGTCGTAGTTTCATTTGTTCTTCAATAGTTAACTATGTTCCACCAACTCTTGAAATGTTTGGAAGTGGTCACTCGAAGGATTGGTTGCAATCCCACCCCTAAAATATTAAATGATTATTTTCTACCCTTAATAATTTGATCACAATTGAGAAAAAAAATAAATGATGTGAAGAGAGTAACTTCGAGTATTTTCGTATTTTTTTCATCTGAATATCTCAATTAATAACCAAGGGAAAAAATGATACAGTTAAGGGTAGTTACTCTCATATTATTCTTGTATGAAGGGTTAACGACTTAAAATTTTAGGGGATTATCTTTTAACCTAAAACTATTGTTTTCCAATAACAATACCAATAAAAAAATGTGGTCTTGGAACTGGTCCATTCTTATCCTGATAGAGCCTTTACTGGTTAACAACTTTGTCCTGGCACAATTTTACGTATCGGCGAAAGTAACTAAAATTATGATTTTCATTAAATTAACTCTATTTGTTTAACAACAAGACTTGTTGAACAAATAGAAGTAGTTATCTTGCACAAAGATCTATTTGTGAATCTTGTACAATACCTTTTGCAATAATATTCATTACATATGAATCTTGCGAATTGATTTACAAATATCTGGATATTTTATTAATCCTTATAGAAAATTGGATTTTGTGACTTTATATGAGAAAATAGAGTAAGATATTACCGAATCCATGTCGAACGAAACACCCTGTATCCATACAGAACCGAGTATTTGCTTGAAAAATCAATTCATGAGATTACGAGAGAAATATGGAAGCTTTTCTCCGCTACTGTAGGTGAAATAATAATTACCACGGTATTTGCATTGATCACTATTTCTACAAATAGTGAAACATCTCGGAACGAGATCCGATTAAATATCTCCGCTCTCCGTCCAGTTCCATCCGAGATTGGCCGGTTGTCGTCGCTGCTAATTGGTGCATGCAATCAAACCCGCTTACCGGGTGTAATTTATCGGCATGATAATTACATCGTGCCGGAGGAAAGAGACAACCAGAGGGCCCGCTCTTCGAACCAGAGAAATCCAGCATCCGGTCGGATCGTTTCCGGCGTGCAAACCGATCGGTGAGCGACGACGACGCCGCAATTGATAAACCGCGAACCCGCGTGCATTATTATCGCGATAATGATGACGTTAGTGCGTTCGTTACAACTGAACCGACGGTTGCATCCTAACAAGCCCACACCGATGAATATTCAGCGTCGTTTCGACATTTGTCGAACGATTCCTTGAATTATTCGATCAATCATTGTGCCTGATCGTGCTCACGATTCTAATGAGAAAACAACTCACAAATCAAATGAAACTTTGTTCAAGCACATCCCACATTTAACAAAATTTCTACATCAAATTGTAGAATTCCAGACGCTTAATATTTTTCTTAAATAAATAAGAAAAAATAATGTTTTTAATCTATATTATTTATAAGTTAACAATATTAGAAATCTAAGTAAAGGAACAAAATGATCAACATTATAATAATAGTTAAATTAAAGGTTTAACTTTGGTATATGATTTTGATTAAATTAACTCTGTTTGTTTAACAACAAGACTTGTTAAATAAATAGAAGTAGTTGTCTTGCATAAAGATCTTTTTGTAAATCTTGTACAATACCTTTTACAATAATATTCATTACATATGAATCTTGTGAATTGATTTACAAATATCTGGACATTTTATTAATCCTTATAGAATTTTGGATTTTACGACTTCATATATGAAAATAGAGTAAGTCAATCTTAAAATTCTGGAAAAGTTGTGCGTCGCAAATCAATAGTGTTTAACAACAAAACTTGTTAAACAAATAGAAATAGTTGTCTTTTACAAATATCTATTAGTGAATCTTATAGCTTTCATAATAACATTCATTACACATGAATCTTGTGAATTGATTTACAAATATCTGGATGTTTTATTAATCCTTATAGAATTTTGGATTTTACGACTTCATATATGAAAATAGAGTAAGTCAATCTTAAAATTCTGGAAAAGTTGTGCGTCGCAAATCAATAGTGTTTTAACAACAAAACTTGTTAAACAAATAGAAATAGTTGTGTTTTACAAATATCTATTAGTGAATCTTATAGCTTTCACAATAACATTCATTACACATGAATTTTGTGAATTGATTTACAAATATCTGGATGTTTTACTAATCCTTATAGAATTTTGAATTTTGTGACTTTATATGAGAAAATAGAGTAAGTCAATCTTAAAATTCTGGAAAAGTTGTGCGTCGCAAATCAATAGTGTTTTAACAACAAAACTTGTTAAACAAATAGAAATAGTTGTGTTTTACAAATATCTATTAGTGAATCTTATAGCTTTCACAATAACATTCATTACACATGAATTTTGTGAATTGATTTACAAATATCTGGATGTTTTACTAATCCTTATAGAATTTTGAATTTTGTGACTTTATATGAGAAAATAGAGTAAGTGAAGCTTAAAATTCTAGAAAAATTGCGTGTCGCCAATCGTTAGTATTTTAACAACAAAACTTATTAAACAAATAGAAATACTCATAAGAAATAATACTCGTTACACATGAATCTTGTGAATTGATTTACAAATATCTAAATATTTTAGTAATCGTCATAGAATTTTATTAAGACGAATTTAAAATTCAGAAAAAATTCAGGATCGTCAATTCCTTATTCTGAATGTTTCAAAGAAATCTTTATGCAAATGCACAGAGGTCCGCTTTCTACTAGTCACTTCGCAAAATGAAACACCATTGAGGTGATTCTCCCTCCCCATTCAGAAGATATAACAAGTGTGGCGTGTCTCCCACGTTTACCCTAAGTAGAGTCGAGAGTAGAGCTTGCGAAGTAGATGGCAAGAGCAGCGTGCAATTCGTCGCTGATAAAATCCGCGGGTTTCGTCCGAACCGAGTTTACGCCGACGTCACGAAATTTCGTTAAACCCGTGCTGCATGGCTGTGTGTTCTGTCTTAGTTGTAAAATTCAGCGGACAGCGAGCGGAAACGGGAGCATCCTTTGCGTAAAAGCTTCTCCGGCGCGCTGGGTCGTTGGTGTGTTGGGCGTTGGGGGCCACGAGACTGCGGCGATCCGTCGCAAACTCAATTTTCGAAACAACCGAAAGCACAGGAGGTGAAAGTTCAGGGCTCGATGCCAGGCACCCCCCGTAGTCCTTAAACACACCTGTGGACGACGATCTCCACACATCTACCTCCGTCTATCTGCCAGTCCCGAACTGTGGAGTCAGCTTTCTGCGCGTGGTGCTCAGCATAAATTACACCGCTTCTCTTGGATCTGTACCTTTCGTAACATGCGGACATATAATCCTGAGGCGACGAGCTTTTTCATCGGCCGCATGATTTCTGCTTCGACTAGCCTATTCCTCTACCTACAGAAGTGACATTGACGTTATTCTAGGTCACGCGGATTTTTTAAAAAAAATTTTATATCACTTCTTGTAGACTCATTAGTCTTCCCGATATTACCAATGTAACATTTTGTTCATTTAATTTAATTGCTAGGAATTGAGTAATTAACTGACGACTTTATCAAATAGCATCTTGTAACCATAAATACATCAATGCTATCGACACACTTGTTTGATTAATTTTTATTTAAAAACACTTTTACAAATTACCACATTAATTTCATCGTTTTAGTTGTTCAATCTGATATATGTTAATTTAATAAAGAAACAAATTTTACTTACTGAGATAATCATCATTAATCGTATTAAATAAACTTCTTATATCGATCGTATCATTGCTAATAACAAGCAAGTGAGTGAAAAATTGCGAATACGTTTTCCCTTACATTTAAACATTTAATAGTTAATACTTTTTTTTATTTTATATTTTTCTTACAGACGAAATTTTAAGTTAATCTTGAAAATGGTCCAAGTTAGTGACCGAAACTTTGATTATTTATAATAATAACAAAACTGCTTAGTTAAGTTTGTTTTTTACGATCGAGTCGTAGCGCCGAGATCATTTACTAATTGTTATTATCATTAATCGTATTAGTCATTTATGAACGAAATAGAAATGAAATCTGAATCTACATAAATGTAAATGAAAACACATCTCATTTTTGAACTACAATTGAAATATATACATATATGTAATAAATACCCGGTTTCGTACACGTCCAATATTTATAAATGATGAAAATTTCGATGTAACACTAATTCTTTACTGTTACGCACACCTCTAATATTTATAAATGTTGAAAATTTCGATGTAACAGTAAATTTAGTCTTGTGAAATGATGATTAATCTGTATCGGAAATCTAGAGTCGTATAATCACGATAGGGACTATCGGTATGTAGGAGAACGTCTCTCTGTGTACTTGGAGATGCGTGTCGTGTCAGGTAGAAGAGAATGCGGACACTGGATGTCAACATAATTGGATTCGGAGGGATGGGCGACAGAGCAAGAGAAAGGGCGATTGCCATTAGTAACGTGTGCACACATCGGGGCGGATTGTCACGTGGCATTACATCCCCCGCGCGACTAGGCGGCTCTATTTTCAGCAAGGTGGCATCGATCGCCACTAAATTATTTCGAGCGGACTGCCTATACAAGCTGGCCCGAGAAAACTGACCTACATCTCTCTCTTTTTCTTTCTCTCAGCCCGCCTCCGCACGTGCTTTTTGCCCGTTCCTTCGCTTTAAGTAGAGTCGCCCCGGATATAGTCAGACGGGGAACTGAAAGCTACTTGTTCGGACGCACTGGCTTTCCTCAATCTTCGTTCGCGGGGACCTGAATTCCAGCTGACGCCCCCATTCGTTTTCAGAGCAGTTGTTAAAGAATAAACGTGTAAACA
>CM052344.1:9888502-9900715 GCA_028455595.1 Lasioglossum vierecki | reverse complement strand
CCGAAAGAGCATTTTCAACTGCAGATAATTTGTGCAGAAAAATACGTTCCAGGCTTAACGAGAGTCCAATAGATACATTATGTTTCTTACAATCACATTTCAAAAATATGCAGTTAATTTAGTTGATGTTTGTTTCTATTAATAGGCAATAATGATACTTACTCTTAGTATCTATACTATCTTTTTACACTTAGTTATTATCTTAATAGTAATACTTAATAGTAATACTATATGTTTTGTTTCTTTATTGTATTATAATACTCTAAGGTTTGTGTTTTCTATTATATTTTTTGTTTCTAATGATAAAATTATTGTTGTAATTAAATTAGATATTTTATTTTGCAATTATTGAAATAATAAAAATGTTTAAATTTTAAAATTTTTTTTTAAAGTTTAAATAAAATCAATATTGCCATTTTTATAAGGGAACATGTAGTTTTAAGGCTCGGTACGTTTAGTGTTAAAGAAAGGAGATTTTAATATGGCTACTTTTTCTTACAATTTTCATTTTGTGAGTTTCAAATTAAAAGAATAATATTATAAGTATAATGCAGAACCTCACAACGGCAAGTTAGTTCAGAATCAATGTTGAATATTTAATATCCATAAGATGCAAGAACCCTATGTTAGAACTCTTGAGACTTATGGTTACGGACACAGTGTTCACGGGTTTCTCGAGTCTGTCACAGCGACCGTGGAATCTCGAAGTCACGAAGTGAGCAGCGAGGAGTCCCGTTGCGACCACGGTCATTTAGAAACGTAAATTAGTTACGGATGACCCCTGAAAATTCTTGGACCTCGGCTGCGTTTAGACGGAGGTACAAGCGGACTGAAATTCTCATTCGTTTTGTTGCGTAATGCAATTGGTTCTCCTCGACTTGGGTATTGTGCCAAAACCGGATTTCTATTTGGCAATGGCGAATTGTTCTTTAACGATGCGATATTTCTTTAGTAACATAGGTCGCAGGACTAATGACCAGCATTAAAATGCAGGCGATCTATCTCGGGCCTTACTCTTCAGCTTTAATATTCGAGTTCAGTTCGAAGTTCGGTAAAGCAAATAACTAACAAGTTAGAGAATCTGTGGAACATTCAAATCTAATTAAAATTAACTTGTAACTTACCACTAGGCTCCGAATTTTATGCATATATAATAAAAATGAGTAGATGCAATTTGAAACAGTGAAAAGTTAGACGACTTTACGAGTATAAATATATTATTTTCAGTAGATTTACATTATTAGGGAAAAATATAAATTTATATTTAACTCCTTGATCTTTCCTCATAAAATTTTTGATGAAATTTTTAAAATGTGTTATATATAGTCATGTTATATAATCATGTATATTTTCCGTGATTCTCCTATCAATTGCAAATGACTATTACTAAAAACAATTTTTAAATTCTTGAGAAAACTCGAGTCGTGTGGTCCACTTTTTAAAAAATTACTACATTCGAAAGAGTGTATGGAGACTGTTTGACTGACTGTACATAATTATTTATTTATTCATGCCGTAAACCACGTTTGGTTTACATAGCATACATGTAGCATACACTATAGCTTACAGTATAACACTTTTCAAACAGAAACATGAAGTATATAACGTAATATAAAGTGAAATTAATATAAATGGTAGACGCTAAATCTCAATCTTACATTTTTTGAGGAAGTTACAAAAATTGTTTGTTTGACTGACTGTACATAATTATTTATTTATTTATTTATGCCGTAAACCACGTTTGGTTTACATAGCATACATATAGCATACACTATAGCTTACAGTATAACACTTTTCAAACAAAAAAATGAACTATATCTACTAAACAAAATAATGAACTAAATCCCAATCTTGCATTTTTTGAGGAAGTTAAAAAACCAACTGTACACAGTTATTTACGTTGGAAACTCTTCACCAGAAAAGAAATTCCAGTCTCTTGACTTTGATTTAAACAGAAGAAATTTAAGCACCCGAACGCTTCTGTCTTCTTATTAGTTTGGCTTTGGAACACTCTACCCTATTTAGAATAACATTTCACCAAATTCTATGTTGAAGAAAGTTTGGCTAACTGATAGCCTTATCATTAGGCGAACTGGAAGGTTCTAAATCGGTCGTCTTTTTCCGCACGGATATTAAAAGGTAAAAGATGATCTGCGATGTCGGTCTACGTCGAAACAGGCCATCGAAGTGGACGGACGTCTCGACGAGGAGATGGGTCATTGGTAGCACGTACTGAGAACTTTCGTACGAGGTCGTAGCCTCCCATCCGATATTAAGAAACTTTCCATCGGTTGTCGGTCGAAATGAAGTCTCGGTACGTGAAACGAAGATAGAGACTGGAGTTCTGAGAGAGCCGTGGAGGACGGAGGATTGAGATGATGGAACAATGGAGGGACGAAGATGGAATAGAGGACGAGTGCAGCATCATTAGCGTTCAGATAGATGAGGGCAAAACAGGAGGCACTCCTTGGCCGGATGGGCAAACCCATATCCCGCCGGGATGATACAGTTCTGGATGGTATCAGGTGGATACAGTTTCCGCTCGTCTAGCCGCCGGTCACCGGACCGCTGATCCTTGAACAATTTGCGAGCGGCCTTGGATGCGGCGAACTGCCACAGGATTAGCCAATAAGCCTAATGGAAGACGCTCGTTTCCTCTGACGGCGGAACGAACGTCAGCTTGGCTAGGCTGATATATTCATGATCGCGGAATATCGGCTGATGCTACGCCTGCTTCCTGACACAGCAATCATTTTCGGCTCCAGACACCGTTAAGAACTGCGACGGCAACTTCGCTCCGCGATCGAAACTTCTAGCGCCGTTTTTACAGATACCTAATCACCACAGGGACTTCTTGCATCCAGGTATCAGCGATCTTAGGGTATCTGGCTTTTGACGGAAACTACTTCGAATTTGAAACATCGATAGGGACCTCGAGAGTCTTATTGCGATTTCGCCAAGCTGTACAACCCGCAGGAAAGTTTTTCGATTTTTCGGATTTCGCATTCCAAAAGAGACTTCGATATTTTTATTGAGTTTTATTGGGTTTAGGGTTTCCGACTTCTGGAGGATATTGATTTCTCGATATTGGAGATTTCAATTTTCGAAGGAGGCTTCGGTATTGTTTAAGGATTAGTGAAGTTACAATCTCCAAGGTCTCGGAGCAACTTTTGTTGGATTTCGAAGAGGAGTTTGAAATTATTACACGGAATAAAGGAGTTTAATAAACGATGTGTGTTGGTGCACAGGTTCGATCAAAATAAATAAAACAAGCAATCTGGCAATTAACAAAATAACAACGTTTCGATCCTGATGTGGATCATTTTCAAGAAAAGAATTTTTAATGCGTCTGAAAAATTAATATCACTGTAATATTCAAGTAATTGTAAATTTCTTTATCTTCTTCCTTATCACTGTAAATTTCTTTATTTATTTAATTTTTTAAACCAGATGTGGTTTATATAGCATATTCAATACATGCATTCCATTAGCGTATTATATAATGGTTTAATGTGCCTCTTAGTTAAGCTTAACTCAACAGTAATTTTTATTAAAAATTACAATAACTTCCCTATAAAATCGGGAAGTTAAAAATTAATTGAATGAAATTTAATTCTTTATCTTCTTTTTCATGAAACATCTAAACACCGTCAAACGATGTTTAAAAAAAACGATGGAACGAAAGATCATTGTGATTACCAAACAGTGTAAAAGAATTTGTTTAAATGCAATTTTTTTCAAAGACGTATTTCGTCGAAGACATACATTGATTATCTTTGTGCTTCTAATAAGATTTATTTACAAAAGAAGTTATTAAAATTCCTATTACATAATGGCTTAATATGCCTCTTAGCTTAGCTTAACTTAACAGTAATTTTTTATTTAAAAAAATTGATTCAATGAAATTAAATTCTTTATCTTCTTTTTTATGAAACATCTGAAGAACGTCAAACAATATTTAAAAAAACGATCGAACGAAAGATCATTGTGATTACCAAACAGCGTAAAAGAATTTGTTAAATGCATTTTTTTCAAAGACGTATTTCGTCGAAGACATACATTGATTATCTTTGTGCTTGCTTCTAATAAGATTTATTTACAAAAGAAGTTATTAAAATTCCTATTACATCATGGCTTAATGCGCTTCTTAGCTTAGCTTAACTTAACAGCAATTTTTATTAAAAAAAATTAATTGAATGAAATTAAATTCTTTATCTTCTTTTTCATGAAACATCTGAAGAAGGTCAAACGATATTTAAAAAAACGATGGAACGAAAGATCATTGTGACTACCAAACAGTGTAAAAGAATTTTGTTAAATACATTTTTTTCAAAGACGTATTTCGTCAAAGACATACATTGATTATCTTTGTGCTTCTAATAAGATTTATTTACAAAAGAAGTTATTAAAATTCCTATTACGTAGTGCATTATTAAAATCTGTCCATGCATGATAATAAAAATCGGACATTTCACATGCGACAAGCAAATAATTCATAGCCTCGAAAGCGTCCAATTACAGGAATTCGTGATTCGAATAAACAACTAACAATGGGATAGCTGCAGGCAATTGCAGCGAACGATAAAACAATTGCGGAAAAGAGCGACCGGCATCGGGAGCTCTATACAGACAAACATTCGGGCAACAGAAGCATAAAAGTTATAGAAACAAAGCGGATTAAAATGAAAAGAAAAAGCGAAGAAGATCCGGAGGTTGGAGGAGAGAAAAATCGTGGAAGAATAATGGAAGCGTAAGGAAAGAAACAGATAACGGAGGAGCAAAGGCGTGTATAGGGGCGTACAAAGAAGAGAGCGCCAGCCAGAGAATGCTCGAAACAAATCGCGCCCGTGGAAATCCCAATCCCTGTGCCGCTCTGCCCCGGCGATCCGAGGAAAAAGTTTTGCGGGCAGAACACGAGGCGGAAGCGTTCGCCGTGGAATTAGTTGTATTCGGAACGCGTTTCGAGACCGTAGGATTTGATTCGTTCGAACGGGCCCGGGTCGGCGTATAATTTATACGCGCGCTCCAGTTAACTTCGCAACTCGCAGCGTACGCCCGTTGGATACATTTTAAATCGCTCCCCGCGAAGAACAGATAACTTTGCCCGCCTGGGAGCCGCGTAAGCTATAATCTAAGTTACGCGAATTCGGGCTCGTTACGGGCTCTGCCGCCGCCATTGCTGCACGCCTCCGCACCGAAAGAAATCCGAAAATTTCTACGGAAACTTATTGAAAGGCGAGAGGATTACGTTGAGCCCGTTGAATAACGGTGTAATAAGATATAAGTTCCAGATACCTGGCCGTCATGAATAAGAATCACGCATAATTGTACTTTTAATTTCCATTCGGTCGCCGGATACTCGCGCGGCTTTGTCAAACTTAATAGAAAGTTATGATTGAGGTATCTTTCGATGGAAATTTCGGCCTCGTACCTGCAGATATTTCAAACGAGTACGAGGCGAGACATACTGACCACCTAAGTCGATCGGACGTCTCTCTGACCTCGACGTGGCTGTTACAGTAAATCCTCGAACACTGTCCAACAGCCGTATTTTCTGTACGGACACTGGTTGCATAGAAAGACACTATTCTTTGATTTATGACTGCGTCTACTGCGCCGGTCGAGCCTAGCGAGATTTCAATAGAGAGCCGAACATAGAGAAGGACAATAACAATTGTTAAATGATCTCGGCGCTACGGTACGATCGTGAAAAACAAACTTAACTAAGCAATTTTGCTCACGACTCACAAATCATCATATTTAATCACACATAAGCAAGTGAGTGAAAAATTGTAAATATGTTTTTCCCTTACATTTAAACATTTAATAGTTAATACTTTTAAAATTGTATGTTTTTGTGTTTTTTTATTTTATTTTTTTTCTTACAGACGAAATTTTAAGTTAATCTTGAAAATAGTCCAAATCAGTGACCGAAACGTTGATTATTTTAAATAATTAGCAAAACTACTTAGTTAAGTTTGTTTTTTACGATCGAACCGTAGTGCCGAGATCATTTAATAATTGTTATTAGCAATGATACGATCGATATAAGAAGTTTATAGAGAAGGACAGAATGAAATTCTTCTTGATCGAAATTGTAGTAATACTAAAATTTGTGATATCGGCACACGGTTCGATCATTTATAGACTGACAGCAAGTTTGCAAATTAATTTAACTCGACGATCCCTATGTGGATCATTTTCAAGAGATACATTTTTGCGTCTGAAAATAATACGTTTTGAGTGAACTTTGAAAACCTATATTGCAGCACAGCTATGTAAAAATTAACGCAGAAAAAAGAAATTATAACACAAGTGCTTGCTGTGGCAAAGAATGGAGAAAGACAGAATAGAATTCTTCTCGATCGAAATTGTAGTAATACTAAAATTTGTAACATCGGCAGACGGTTCGATCATTTATAGACTAACAGCAAGTCTTGTCTTTCCTCTTCTACTTATACTTACAGGAATTTTAAGCAATCGTTGATTGGACCTGGCTCGTCTTATAAGTGAGAAAAAAATAATTATGATAAAAGGAAAGGCAGTTGAAAAGGCAGAAAATTAGTTAAAGATTTTTTATTGTCGTTAAATTAATTTTTGTCCCCTTACTTCCAATTTGTCCATTCGCGATACTTCTTGAAGCAACCCCACAAGGTTTCCAATATAAGGCAACTGAATTTTAAGCAAGTATTGATTGGCTCGTCTGTTGAGTGAGAAAAAAATAATTATGATAAAAGGAAAGGCAGTTAACAAGACAGAAAATTAATTGAAGATTTTTTATCGTCGTTAAATTAATTTTTGTCCCCTTACTTCCAATTTGTCCCTTCGCGATACTTCTCGAAGCAACCCCACGAGGCTTCCGATATACGGCAACTGAAAGAAGAGATACTCCAAGAGATATTATACACGAAATAACTAGAATCACAATTTCTTTAAAGAAGGAAATATTTCCTTTTCTCTTAGAATAAACGGTTCCCGCGAGACCAGCAAGGAATAAATTACTCCGGAATATAATGGGGATTAAGATTCTTGATCGTTTGTATGTTTGCTTGGAAGCAGACGACTGGAGAATTCGGCGAGAGCTTCCGAGGCTCCGCAAGTTCTTCGAGCACAAGTTTCTCCCTGAATTCACGGGCCACGTGTTGCGGATATTCGACATCGATCTGACTTTGGAGCCGCGAGACAAGACAAACGAAACTTGAATCCCGTTTTCGCTTTGATCAAAAGTATGATTCGAACTTCCACTCAATACCGGCGCGGCGCTTCGCGTTGACTTGCCTCTGTGGGCGGGGTCTTGTTTTTCATCCGACGGATCGTAGTTTAGGAGTCATTTCGATGCTGGCTGCCGCCTTCCATCGAACTTCGATGGGAGGAGATGTTGTTCGAAAGTTACTCGCAATTCAAAGTTACGATGTCCCTGGCTTGCATAGCTATCTTGCATGCCAATGCTTCTTATTGCGGCATTAGTATACCGATAGCAATTTTGTGAAGGAAACTGGAGGGATCCGTCGCAGATACTTTTTTCATCTGCGCTTCAAGTATGTGACATATTCTCCATAGAAATCCTTCGAAATTGCTTAGGGATCTTGAGAACGGCAATAGATCATTCCTTATGTAAATAGTCTGGCAGCATTTATGGTTGGCGTTTTGCTGGGCCTTGGTTGCAATATTGGTTGGCCTGTTTTAAGTGCATCATCTTATTTATTTATATATTGTTCATTTTAATGTGGTCACATTAATGGTTATGGATCTTGAGAACGGCAATAGATCATTCCTTATGTAAATACTCTGGCAGCATTTATGGTTGGCGTTTTGCTGGGCCTTGGTTGTAATATTGGTTGGCCTGTTTTAAGTGCATCATCTTATTTATTTATTTATTGTTTATTTTAATCTGGTCACATTAATTCTAATGAATCTTGAGAACGGCAATAAATCATTCCTCATGTAAATACTCTGGCAGCATTTATGGTTGGCGTTTTGCTAGGCCTTGGTTGCAATATTGGTTGGCCTGTTTTAAGTGCATCATCTTATTTATTTATTTATTTATTGTTTATTTTAATGTGGTCACATTAATGCTAATGGATCTTGAGAACTGCAATAGATCATTCCTTATGTAAATACTCTGGCAGCATTTATGGTTGGTGTTTTGCTGGGCCTTGGTTGCAATATTGATTGGCTTGTTTTAAGTACATCATCTTATTTATTTATTTATTGTTTATTTTAATCTGGGCACATTAATGCTTATGGATATTGAGAACGGCAATAGATCATTCCTTATGTAAATACTCTGGCATCATTTATGGTTGGCGTTTTGCTGGGCCTTGGTTGCAATATTGGTTGGTCTGTTTTAAGTGCATCATCTTATTTATTTATATATTGTTTATTTTAATGTGGACACATTAATGGTTATGGATCTTGAGAACGGCAATAGATCATTCCTTATGTAAATACTCTGACAGCATTTATGGTTGGCGTTTTGCTGAGCCTTGGTTGCAAAATTGGTTAGCCTGTTTTAAGTGCATCATCTTTATTTATTTATTGTTTATTTTAATGTGGTCACATTAACAGCTAGGTCATTAGTGACCATATGATTTACGATCAAAAGTGTTTTACGTCTTACTTGTGGTGAGGGCTACAGTTAATGGTTATAATGTGAGTTAATGGTTATATTGTTTAGTAGCTTTTCCCCGCGGCTTCGCTTGCAAAGGAAACTGTTTAATGCCCTCGAAAATTCATATTGTTTCTCCATAAAATCTTTTAAGCCCTCATTCACCCCATTCAGATTGTATCAATGAGCATTAAGACCAAGTATGATGTAAATCAGACTACGAACAGTATATCCTTCATACAAACGTTGCAACCCCTTTTCACCCTCTTAGGGGATGAATTTTTAAAAGTGCCGAAATGATTAATATAATTTAATTATATAAAGAATTTCTTCCTTCCAGTATTTGTTTTCCTTCTCTTCGTTTCCACATCTGAACCTTGCGATCATGCTTTGATCTACTCCTTTATAGTTACCAGATAGGTAGGTAGGTTGTCCGTTTTAGTTTCCTCGAAAATTAGATATGCTGGTGTATTGGATTCCAAACTTAACGTCCACCTTATGTATTTCTCCTTTATTTTCTCTACTTTCTCTGCTTCCATTCATCCCCAGATTTCTGATGCGTACAGTAAGATGCTTTTCACTATTCTTCTAAATATTCTCATTCTTCTCTCAAGATTGTTCCTGAACATTCTTTCTCGTATTCCCCATCTTGTACGCATACGATCATCCACTATTCTCGAGCGGTACGTGTCGAAATTATTCGAAAAATTCATGCCAGCAATAAGAATGGTTGCCGAATTTTATGCGAAACGTCGCGATTCTCGCGGGCAAAGAAATATTCTTTTGATTCGTGTTTGTCAGTGATAAATCCCGTGCATCAGCAGAATTCAAAGGTTCCATTCAGACTGCGCGTTCCGTGGCGTGACGGGTACCATTTCCAAGGGCGCTAATTCAATTCAAACGGGACCGGCGTGGCGTTACTTCTTAATGCATTCGACACGATTCTTGGAGATAAATCCCGCGCGCCGCGGAACGAACTTCCTTCCCGTTGCTGACAAATGTTTTTTCATTCTTCACCGGCTGGTTATCGGCGAACGTGCCGGAAATTTGGCGAATATACGACACACGGCGAGAGCGTTACCGGTAACGAGGCGGGGGTGTGAGTTTGCGAGCGTGAGCGGATGCCCGCGTGCGCGCGCGCGCTCACCTGCTCTCGAGACCTGGCGGAAAAAGAAAGTCGACGACAAAAAAAGTCTCCCGTCTCTCGTATTGTGCCTTCGGGGCTGTCGCGAATATAATAGAGTTTTCTAGGACAGAGAGGATGCTGATAGTTCGCGGCATTGTGCGCTTTTACGTGGCCGCGCGACCATATTCACCGCCCCTTTATTCAAGAACTATACCACCGAATCGCTGCGAGAGCGAAACGGATTTAGTTAAGCACCCGCGGCGATACGTATCGCCGAACTAGTTGTACAATTAGCGACACCGAAAGAGATAAAGATGAAACGGATGGCTCAGACTGTGTGCCACTGTCTGCTGTGCCATTGAACTCTCCGTCTGGTTTGGCTACTGCACTCCCTGACAAACCATTATATTGGTTGGCTGAGAATCATAGCAGTGTAAACTCAAGTTCTGATGGTTTCACGTAATATTGTGTTTCGTAGATGTATAGTATTTTCTCCATATAAGTCCTCAGCACGGGTCTGCCGAGGGACATGTATGGGCCAGGGACAGTATTCTTTTAATTTTGCCGAACTTAGAGAAGGACAGCCGAGCTCGAGAGGCCTCGGTCGCCGGGGAATGTAAACATAGCTGATACGAATTTCCAATTTCTTTATTTTTCATTATTTTTTGGTGGGACTTCGATGAACATTTTTTCGGCATTTTTCTGATAAAAATCGTACTCAATATGATATAATTCCGATGATATTTACTTGTGTAATAGACATTTAAAGTTTCGGGCGCGAGGAAGGATAGTCATCTCTCTGTCCTCTTTGAAACTTTAATTGTCTATTACACGAGTAAATATCATCGGAATTATATCATATTGGCTATGATTTTTATGAGAAAAATGCCACAAATATGTTCATCGAAGTCCTATCAAAAAATAACGTAAGATTAGGACGTTGGAAGTAGTGGAAATAGATCTCGGACATTTGTGGATAAAATACTGTACGATGTTTATTCATAGACTGTGTTAACTGATGTTAAAGTTCAGTCTTTACTGAAAGATGGCAGATTCATTTCAGATTAAAGTATTTTAATTTGTTTTCTACCTTCTTTATATAAATAAGAGGGATATCTATTGAAGTCAACTTCTCAAGAAAGCTCAAGTTGTTTGGTTCAATTTTTAACCCTCCACTGCATGATTATTTTAATTAAAATAAAAAATTGAAAGAAGGTCAGTTTTTGTGATTTGTTCATGGGGAAAATATTTTTAAAAAATTAAAACAACATTTTCAGAAAAATGAACATAAATAATCATAGTAAGAAAACACATTCTTAGTTTACTATATACCAACTTAACTGTATCAGATATGATATACTACGCAGCGAAGGATTAAAGAGTTATTTGTTTTTCAAATATGGTCAGGTATTTTTGCACTGTATTTTTTGAATAGTCAGAAAAAGTAAGGTTATCAAAACTACGAAACAAGTAACGTGTCTTCCTACTTCACATTGTATATACATTGTGATTTTTATTTTAATGCCATTCATAATATTTTACAATTGATGATGAAGCTTGTACCCTGACCATTTTTTTTAACCAGTACCTTAATCAGGTTAATTTGATTTCCTATATCACGCTCGCTTCCAACCATTTTTCAAATTACTGAAATTCACGGATATATTCTGCAGGGATATTCCATACGTTTTACTATCTAGACACAAGGCAGTTCTGTAATTTCATTTTAATTTCAATTCAATGTAAGTCGGCGAATATCTGCGTAATAATTATCCCGACAGTACACAAGGGTTAAAAAAGAAGTCTTTTAAAGACTGGAGGGTCCTCGAAACTTATGAATGCCAGTGCAGATCCAGAGTTTCAGAGTTGAATATCCACTTCTGCCTCCATGAACATTTACTCCGAAGATTTATCGCAATATTAATTTTGACACTGAAAGCAAGCACGTCACTCGTTTTTAAATATCTATCATTATCCCTTGAACAACATAAAAAAAGGATAGCCTTTAAATCCGAAACAAAATCATCAATCACAAAAAAAAATAATCAGGAAAAAATTAAAAAAATTCTAGCGAGAAGATAAAACAAAATCTCTGTGTTTACCTTTAATTTGCGTAAATAAATTCCAAGTCTAATTGACAAAAATAAGAATTGTACTGTACGTAAATATTATCAGTAAATACAGAAAACTAATGAATTCGTATTTACCTAAATTTATAATATTCATAGTTATAATAAATAAAAAAATCTCTGTGTTTACCTTTAATCTGCGTGAATCAATTTCAAGACTAATTGACAAAAATAAAAGTTGTACGGTATGTAAATATTATCAGTAAATTCGTATTTACCTAAATTAATAATATTCATAGTTATAATAAAACTATGAATCGTGGATTTTTACATCACTCGTTTTTAAATATCCATCATTATCCCTTGAACAACATAATAAAAGGGATAGCCTTTAAATCCGAAACAAGATC
>CM052344.1:9870930-9888002 GCA_028455595.1 Lasioglossum vierecki | reverse complement strand
TCGATCTAGAAGTCAAAACAAACGTTGAAGCTGTTCGACGATAATATAAACTAATTTCTATTAATTCGTTACGATTGACAAAACGGAATATTTAACTAGAGAATGTTTTATTCTCAGTATTTTCCATCGTCAGATATCATCTTTTCTCACTTTTCACGTAATAAGTAAAACTCTAGTCCAAGTATACAGTAATAAAGTTCTTCTTAACACTAGAACTAGCGGACCAATGATTGGCTCGTGATGTGTTTGATTAGAACTATTAAAAGTATGTTTTATATATTTATAAATATGTTTTTATTATTTGTGTTTGTTTAGAAATATTAAAAGTATGTTTTATATATTCATAAATATGTATTTATTGTATAGTAATTAGTATAATTATAAATATGTTTTTCTGAGAAATTTTTTTACTGAATTTCTCTATTAAATAAAACATGTAAGAGATTTAAATAAATGCAATATTGTCGTTATCATAAGACAATGTTTTCAAACTGTATTTAGTGCTCGGTAGTGTTAGTGTTAAGAGTCTAAAATAAATACTGAAAAATAGATTACCTAAAACTTCCATGAAAAATGTGTTACTTACAAAATTATTTGTTAAGAGTATAAAAGAGTATAAAGATAAGAGTATAATATAAAGAGTATAAAATGAATACTGAAAATGAGTTTACCTAAAACTTCCATGAAAAATATGTTCCTTACAAAATTATTTGTATACACGTTACATTTATTTGTAGACTCAACTGTCTATTCTATTTTCGAAATTTCCAAATGCCCTTAGTACAAAACTATCCGTAGACTAGTTACGAACTTGTTTCATTGACTTGGCGTGCTTCGCCTATTTCCGAAGTGGAGTATAACCCTTTCTGAAACAACCTGTACAATTTGTTCCAAACAAACTGTAGTTGCAACGAAACGTCAGTGAGCCACTTAACCCCGAATTCAACGAATTCGTCGAAGAAGGTAATAATTCCATTTCAACGGTGCTTAAAATAACATGGAGTTTGCCGGACCAGAAGGATCCGTCTTAATATAATTCGAGTGGTTCAGCGATCTTTAAGCGCTTCTCCTACCACAACGGAATCAGTCTTTGCGCGCGTAAATGTGTATAAATGTGTGGTGAAACTCGACCTTTGACGGAGAATTTTCCGTCGAGAACGAGAGAGAGAGAGAGTCACTCGAAACCCCGCGGTCCTTTCTTCGCCGGCCTCGACATGGTCACACTGTCTTTCTTCATGGGCAAATTAATGCAAATCTTTCTCGATTCCCCGACGCCGATGAACGCACCGCCAGGGAACTTTTCATCTTAATTGAAACGAAAATGACATTTGCACGATGAGGAATGACTGGCGAGCATATTCGACCCGGTCCCTCTCGACACTGCGTACTTGTACCGTTACCAAAGGTTTTATAATTGAAATGGAAAAACTCTTCCCTTTCTGCGGTGAGAGGCGACTGTTTCGAGGGTATTTTAATTAAAAGGATTATACGATTTAATGGGCGGCGAATAGATTTGTAGGTGGCGGCTAGCGTAGCTAAAGGAACACAAGGTTTCACGTTTCGAGTAACAATTTATTATCACGTTTTTATTAGCTCGTTTTCTTGTTTGTCCGTTTGTTCGGTAGAAATTTTGCCATTGATTTTTAACTAACTTCCCGATGAACTAGAGACTTGAAACTTTTCATATAACTCGGAAATGGATGACAATGCAATATTACAAAAAAAATTTTAAAACGTGGTATTGTTTAAAAATTTATTTTCTTTTAAATTTTACACAATCATCAAATTTTCAGAATTATTTTGCTGATTTGTTTCAAGGAATTCTTCGATAAACGTTTTCTATTTTTGTCACAAAGAAACACTTATTAGCGGACTGCGGATTTTATGCATTTATGAGAAGAATTAATAGGGCTAATACAAAACGAGGAAGACATTTAAAAAATACAAGGATGTCGTTCCCATTATTTTCAACTTTTTAAAATGATTAAAAGAGAAAATACTTGGACAATTTTTATTTTTCATAAAGATTCGCAGTCCACTTATCAGTAACTGTTTTTGTTTTTTTTTTTTTTACTTTTAATATAACAAATATATGCAATTTCTTGCAAAATAGTATGCAATTTTGAAAAAGTAACTTCCACAAGTACGAAAGACGAAACACACATTTTTAAAAACAGACTAAAAAGTATAAAATAATTTTTCTTGGTCTCATATAGATTCCTAACCTCGTACCGATGGCTCTGAAAATTTGTGATTGTGAATTTTTAATAGCTATAAAAATACTTGTAAAATTTAAAACGAAAAACGTGTGGCACAAAATGCATCGTTTACCTATTGCATTCGCCCCATGTTTTTCGTTTGAAATCTTACAAAGTATTTTCATAGCTATTAAATATTCACAATCACAAATTTTCAGGACTATCAGTATGAGGTCAGGAATCGGTATGGGACTAGGAAAAATTATTTTATACTTTCTAGTCCGTTTTTAAAAATGTGATGTTTTTAATCATTTATTTTTATTTAAATTTTACACAATCATAAATTTTCAGGACTATCCATACGAGTTTAGGAATCTGTATGGAGCTAAGAAAAATTATTTTATACTTTTTAGTCCATTTTTAAAAACGTGGTATTTAAAAAAAAATTTATTTAGGTAATACTATCTCGCTGCATCTCTCTCGTTGCACTAATAGTTACTCGATGAGCTCGAGTTCCGCAACTAGAGTTCATAATTGAATCACGAACACGTTTGTTCACTTTCTCATTTAATTAATTACTCGCCTTTGTCGTAGCCGTCGACGGGATGAGTTTCGCGCAAAGAGTCACGGTCGTCGTCGTCTGGTCGCACCCGTCGGAATACTTGGAGCGAAATTAACACGCGAAACAATTAAATCCCCCGCGCCGAGGTGATTCGTTTTCTGGTATTTAATCACCGGCTCATCGCCAACAATTAATTCAGCCTATACAACCGAGACACCCCTCAAGTGTGGACACGAAAAAAATGAAATCCCGCGGGAACGCTCCGGTTGGCGAAACAAAACCGGTAACGAAAAACGAAGAAAATGTTTACGCGGATGAAGGGCGAGCAATTAAAAGTGCATCGGAGGTCGTCGATCCTTTCTCGATCGCTTGATCGATACGATATACCGCGGGAAGATCAAAGTTCCCGCGCGATCAGCCTCGGCCGGCTTGCCGCGACCGCGGATGCATAATTCATGAGCGAGACACAATTTAACTTTTAAATTCCACCTTCTCTCCTGGCTCGCGTCTTAATTATCGACTATCCGGTAATTACGGGCGACACCTTCGTTTCCCCGGTTTCTCCTCTTCGCGGTTTTATATCAATTTCATTCGTATCTGTAATTTCGGCGTTCGTCGAGGCGGAAGTACCGGATCAGGCGGATCGTTCGGATTTCTTGGCGAGGGCATTTTTATTCAGCGATATTCTGTGGCTAGGCATGGTCGCGCATGCTAACGAAGGATTAAAATAAGCCAAGGAAAATTTACGGATGAAACACGTTCAAATTGAATTCGAGAATCGTTTAATAATTCTCATTAAATGTTCAGTATGTCTACCTGAAATATCTTCGTTATTTTAACAAATATGTAGAAATGTTAACCGGACAAAAGTTATGGGATTCGAATGAAGGCTTTGGTGGATTCCGAATCGGAAAGTACCAAGGGGCATTTTTCCTAACGTTTTGACATCTCCGAAATTAATTAACTTTATTCAAAATAGTAATTGAAAACTGTAAAAACATTGCAAGAATTTAAAAACACTGTTATATCATTTTCAAACTATTAAACATATTTAAAAAATTAATACTTCACTTCAGTTTTTTGCAATTCAAGTAGAAAATTTTTATTTTGCACAAAGATCCGCTGTCAAAATAGTAATTGAAAACTGTAAAAACATTGCAAGAATTTAAAAACACTGTTATATCATTTTCAAACTATTAAACATATTTAAAAAATTAATACTTCACTTCAGTCTTTTGCAATTCAAATAGAAAATTTTTATTTTGCACAAAGATCCGCTGTTTATTCATAAAATAATATGTTGAATAAAGTCAAATTATCTCAGAGACGGTAAATCTGTCATCATTGAAATAAAATTAATAATAAATTAATAATATTAAAAAATATTAATTGAAAATTATTTGAATTAAATCAATAAATTAGTTTCAATAAATAATAAAAAAAAAGAGATGAAATTTTCATATAAAATTAATATAAATTGAAATTTTAATATTATTTGAGGTAAATATTAATATCTTAGTATTATACTGCTTTATTCAGAATGCATATAAATACATATAAATCGAGCGTAACAAATAAGTCATTTAATTTTGAATAAAAATGATAATGACCTTTATAACATTTCAAGATAAAGTGAATGAGATGAGAAATAATTAAATGTCTGGAATGTATAAGATTCGATTTTGTTAGAATCGCGTTATGTATTTATAAGTAAAATATTTCTTAGGTATTTCAATGTGGAATTTTTATCAGCGAAGATTGTAAGATTTTTACAAGGTACATAACAATCCAAGAAAGTAATGTCTGAAGTAAACTTTCAGAAGAAGCTTCGCGGAATGTTTCCCTGGCAATCAAATATTTCAGTAGATAGTTACTGGTACACTAACCCAGATTGCAGCTTTGAACTGCGGATAGTACAAGTTAGCACCGACAAACGTTAACACAAACTGTAGCATCCCCATTGGAATTTTACGCATCTTACGCTATGTTTTAAAGCGTCTTCATATTAAAACAGTAAAGCTTGAAAATTAGATGCTTGACATTACTCGTTTTACAACAGAGTTGTGCAGAATTACAATTATTAAATCAAAATTATTTGAATTAAAATTATTGAATCTGCCCTTAATTTGAGAAACAACTATAAAAATACGTATTTTTTATCTTTAAACAAATACTATGAAAGATATTGAATTTTTCTTTGGAGCAAAAAAAGATTCTGTAGACTTTCCCGAATACAGTAACATCTAATACTAATAAATTATGATTATTTAAACATGTTTACTGTATTCGGGAAAGTCTATAGAATTTTTTGCTGCAAAGAACAACTCAATATTTTTTATAATATTTGTTTAAAGATGAAAAATACGTTTTTTTTCGTAGTCAGTTTCTTAAATTGAGGACAGATTCGAAATCAGCGCAAAAAATTTATAGGATCCACCCAACAGTTATATGGAAACCTTTTTGATGTTGGACAGTGTGATAAGTATTAGGGGTTATTGAAATTATTATTATTACATATACGAGAAAGACTTGTAAAGCAATTAAGAAAAATATTTTACGGTTTCTCTAAAAGTTCACAAAGCGGGCATTTCAATTTTAATGAAAAAGTGAAAATTCTCCATTCATTTCGAAAACTGTTACCAATGAAAAGTATCAGAGGACATTTTATGTAAAGACGAAGTGACATGACAGCCGTATGTATACTTCCTTTGGGCAGAAACGACCGCGTTTCTAGGGCGAACGTATACCTACGTCCCCCGGAGCAAAGAGGTTAACATTTTGCTTCGGAATATTGAAGATCGACCGCCGCAAAAAGCGATTCCTCAAAAAGAAAAAGAAAAATGCGGAGATTAAAACGTTGCGAAGGTGCATCGAATAGTGTTGCTGTTTGCGCAACGCTCGACTGGTGTTTGCTCGAAAAACAAGCCTGTATTTTTACGAAGAATCAACCTGCTAGATTCCTTTTTCCGAGGTCAGTGCCTCCGCCTCCAGCTGGACTAAAATATCATTGAAAACTCTCTGTACCTGAAAGTGAAACACTGTCAAAAGTGAACGATAAATAATAACGATTTCAACGATAGAATTAACAGAACTACATAAACGCAATGGAGCATGTATTATGTTAACTTATATTTGTCGAAGTATCATCACGAGCTTTAAATAATATTCATGTATCTGGTATAGCATACGGAGAATTGTCACTAATGTTCGTTATTATCAAATATTAATTTTAGATGAAGCTGTGCCGAACAGAATTAATTTTCACATTTATTATTCAGCTAATTTAATTTAATGCAGTTGGTTTATTTACTGTCAATAACAGTTGCAGCAAAATACGAACAGGATTGTATTGCAATAACAATCGAGTATATAATATAGTGTGTTATTACGACACTTGTTACAAATTGGATCCTTTAAGTAACAATAGTGGAACGATATTATGTAAAGTTTATTAATGAACGCTATATAATCACGTTTATAGTAGTTACGATTTCAGTACTCACAATTCTACTCATGATTTATTTTTTGAGTAACATAATGTTAACGAAGAATTTAAATAAATAATAGCAACAAAATAGAATGGTTACTTTAAGTACTTTTAGTTACCCTGCAACAATGCGCATCTAGTCGAATCAGTCGAATAAAACAGTTATGATCTTGAATTCATACAAAAATCCCATTGAAGACAACACTTTCATTTTCTCCAGAATTTTCCATTTTTCCAAGCAACTTTCCCAATTTTTTTCCCCTAAAAACTTTATTCGAACTATTACGAGCATTTAAAAAAAAATTAGCTAAATCAGTCCAGCCATTCTCAAGTGATGCGCTTACCAACGAACAGCATTTAATTTTTATTTATATAGATCGGACGGTTCCATAAAGTACCCAATTCTGTGATTTCTGGATGTTATTTCTAAGTATTAGGTTGAAACGAAAGTTCATAGCATTTTTAAATTAAAATTCAAAGATAAAATTCAGATTAATTTTTATTTATAATTTATATAGTTTGCACGATTTTATAAAGTACTCAATTCTGTGTTTTCTGGATGTTATTTCTAACTATTAGGTTGAAACGAAAATTCATAGCATTTTTAAATTAAAATTCAAAGATAAAATTCAGATTAATTTTTATTTATAATTTATATAGTTTGCACGATTCTATAAAGTACTCAATCGTGTGATTTCTGGATGTTATTTCTAACTATTAGGTTGAAACGAAAATTTATAGCATTTTTAAATTAAAATTCAAAGATAAAATTCAGATTAATTTTTATTTATAATTTATATAGTTTGTACGATTCTATAAAGTACTCAATTTTGTGTTTTCTGGATGTTATTTCTAACTGTTAGGTTGAAACGAAAGTTCATAGCATTTTTAAATTAAAATTCAAAGATAAAATTTAAGTATTTCAATACATATATATGGTATACATATATAATACATATTCATAAGTTTGTTATTCATAGTTATTTATTCCCAACATGGCGAGTTACATAAAATGAAAAATTACATTAAAATTGTATTTAAAATTAAATGCTCGGAACAACTTGCCAGGGAAACTTCTCTTCTATCGGCTGAATAAAAGGAGCTAATTACTTGACACATTCACGTTTATGGGTAAACGTCTGTGAAAGATAATGCTCGGTTTGTCGTCGAACCCCGGAAAAGTGCACGACAGAAATTTCCAGACATTCCGGGTTTAAGCTGGAAATTAAGCTGAACCGAGAGAGATCCCGGTTGTCTCAGCGAGGAATTCGCCTCCTCGTAGTTAAGTATGCAAAGCAGGAAGCAAGGCAGGAGGAAGCCTGGCCAGCTCCAATCAGAGAATATAGCCGGCAGCAGTTCTATCCAAATACATGCGGCATACGTTGCCGCACACGTGCCACCGTCGCGCGTCGCTTCCAGAGGTGTGTGCTCGCGACGCGGCTGAATGAACGCACACACACGTAACCGGCGGGCCGACCGGGAAACTCAAATACCATCTTTCAAATTATAACCCCGCTATCGGATTATCTTTTGAATTATTCCGGATTGTACTGCGTAGTTCCAACGGATGCGAAGTCGCGCGGCACACGACCCGCCCGCGAACTTTCATACCGTATCCCGCGACTCTTCTCTCACCCTGTAGAAACAGACCTTTAGTGAAATACCGCTTACGCGGCGACCACAATTGCGTACTTATATTAATAATCGGATGCCACTTTTTTTTATTTACAAGGAGAGCGCAAGGACGTTGTCACGCCAATTTAGTTGAGACTCTGTATACTTATAGATCTCGAACTCCCATTTACGAATATATATAGGGTGTCCCAAAATTCGTGTACTTCTCGGAAATCAGTAAAAAGATACAAATAAATAATGAAATTCTATCCAGTGATAAAAAGCTTTTAATCCTGGATTTATATCGATTCATAAATTCTTTGTAACGCTTGCGTGAACTTTTAAGTGGACATAAAAAATACAGCAACTCAATTAATTCTTATTTTCGCTAAATTGATAAATGAAATTCTGCTTTGCTGTTCGCGAAACGTAACGAAATAATAAAAATTCATCTGTATCTTGAAAGGTCAATTTACAATTTTTATTTATACGTTTAAATAAAGTTTATTCCAGTGTGAATCAATGTGATTGCCGCGTGTGATTTTTATATGAATGGATATATATACATATCGACGACATCCTTCTGCAATGTTTAATTAAAACAGTAAATAAACGGGATATTAGTGGATGGTAGAATAAACTCACAAATAAAGTACATGAATAACCAAAACATTCAATGTTTACCGTACTACAATCAAGAAATTTGTTATTTGTTAACGGAAAACGTTGATTACAATGACGTTTGCTTTTCTGAATACGATTTATTTACACGAAAATTTTGTTTGTTAAGGTTACTGTTACAAATCGGATATTTCATATGCAACTACCTGGTACTCTAACAATATTAAACAATTATCATCACAAATTCGTACTGCAGCATCAACATCATAAAAATGACAAGAATTTGACTTTAATTTATTTATCTATGCATTTTTGTTCATACTCTACTAAAAGAGAACCTAAATAAAAAGCTTCTCGCACAAATGGTATCAGTGCCATAAAATTAGTACAAAAATATGGGCCTCACACTTGGAGCAGAAAATGTTTAGCTTGTCCAATGCAGTAAAAGCACTGGCTACCATTAATAAATATTTTTGCTAAAAAAAGGTCATTTTTAACTTAACATTTTTAACAAAAAAGTTCACTTTCCTCAAAACTTTTGTTTAGGGGGCCCCGAAATTTTTGACCGCTCAGGGTCCCCACTTGTCTTTTCATTCATCTCTATCTATAGATAAATTTTTAATTTATCATGGTTTCATCTACAAATTTTTTATTTATCATGGTTTGTATATATAGAAAGGTACTACGACTGCAATTTGCTGGTAGCTTAAGCCGACCAACTTATTCGAAACGCTTGGAATTTCACTCAAGAAGATCAATTATTGTTTCGACGATAGGACATAATTTAGGAGACACTCTGTGCACATTTTCGGCCACGAAGCCAGCAAGTACCGTTTCCGGCGACGTTAATGCACGCGGCCACTGACCGCATCAGTATCAATCTAGTTCTCGACGAGTGGGTACTTAATCAGTCAATTAGCAATGTTCTGCTAATTGCTTAATTACCAAGCAAATTTGTAGCCAGCTATACTATTGCGCCATTGGGAACACCTAGGTTATGCGTGTGTATCATGAGTGTGGGGGAGGTGAAAGGTGCGCGATGGCGTCGGTTGTCCAAGCATTAAGACACAAATGTATTTATCTCTGTGATCTATAGCTACCGTGGCACAGTGAACCAGTTTACATTCCGTCAGAGTTTCGCTCAAAGAATAATCACCTTTCGAATACATACCTACCGTGTACATATATTTTGATTGTGTTGTTGCATATGAAATGTCCGATTTTTAACAATAACATTAAACAAATTCAGCTGTTATTGTAAATTAACTTACTGATCAAGGTAAACACCAATGTAATCATGATTATTTTTCCACGCTGTATAGAAACAATATATAACGTATAAATTATAATTGAAGGTAAAATATTAATCATTTACTGCATGATTGTTTTAGTAAGGGATGAAAAAATTGAAAGAAGGTTCGTTTTTGTTTTATTTGAAGCAGAAATATTTTTAAAAATTTGAAGAAAACTAAACATAAATAAACATAGATTTGCCAAGTGTATCAGATTATGATACAATATGCAGCGAAGGATTAAGGATTATCTTTGTTCCTCAAAGTTGTACGCAGGGTGACCAAAAACAGCTGTATTTCCTCGAAAGGGGTGTACTCGAAAGTTTGGGGATCTTATGGATTTGAAAATTTAAGCAATACACGACATATAAATTATAATTGAAGATAGAATATTAGGGATTATCTTTGTACTTCAAATTTGTATACAGGGTGACTAAAAACTGCTGTATTTTCTCAAAAGAGATGTACTCGAAAGTTTGGGGATCTTATGGATTTGAAAATTTAAGCAATACACGACATATAAATTATAATTGAAGATAGGATATTAAGGATTATCTTTGTACCTCAAATTTGTATACAGGGTGACTAAAAACTGCTGTATTTTCTCAAAAGAGATGTACTCGAAAGTTTGGATATCTTATGGATTTGAAAATTTAAGCAATACACGACATATAAATTGTAATTGAAGATAGAATATTAAGGATTATCTTTGTACCTCAAATTTGTATACAGGGTGACTAAAAACTACTGTATTTTCTCAAAAGGAATGAACTCAAAAGCATTGTTTTACATACGGTATCACCTTTGTGTGAATATTCCACGGAAACGTTTGGGGATCTTATGGATTTGAAAATTTAAACTGCCGACAAAGGCGAACTCGGAAATAATGTTCACGGAGGCGTGCAAACATCTGAATCTTCTCTAAAAGCATGTAGAATGTGCCTTTCTTAGTATTCCGACGCATCAGTAAAGCATGGCATACATTTATGAATAATGTACATAAACTGCGTTTCAGTAAGTTTACAGCTTCTCCTGGATGATCCGAGATGTCGTATTCTAACGAAGCATGAACAAGGGAACCGAAAGCATTTTTACGGACGACATCGTTTTAGAAGCGCATCTCCGAGACTGTATATTCTCGGCATAGCCTCGCAAGTAATAAAGAAAAAAAATTCAATAACCATGGACCTGAGACTGTTTCCCATTTTAAAAACTAAACACATACTGTGCGCATAAGACTAAACGACAAAAGTATAAACTTCTGTGGCAATTGTCAAGTTACCTAAAAGCGTTTCACCTCGGAGCGTGACGGATCAGACTCGTTCACTGCCCAATACTAACCGCGGCGCTTCTAAAGAAATATTCACTACTCTGAGACTGTTTTCCCATTTAAAAACCAAACACATACTGTGCGCATAAGACTAAACGACCAAAGTATAAATTTCTATGGCAATTACCATGTTTATCCAAATAGTGTTTCACCTCGGAGCGTGACGGATCAGACTCATTCACTGGCCAATACTAATCGCGGCGCTTCTACAGAAATTTTCACTACTCTAAGACTGTATTCCCATTTAAAAACCAAACACATACTGTGCGCATAAGACTAAACGAGCAAAGTATAAACTTCTATGGCAATTGTCAAGTTTACCCAAATAGTGTTTCACCTCGGAGCGTGACGGATCAGAGTCGCTAATACTAATTGCGGTGCTTCTAAACAAGTTTTCACTTTAAATATTGACTTCTCGTAACTACATAACCTTTGCGCAGTATTTAAACTTGTCACAGCGAAATAAAGTGTTTGTTTGGCTTTCCAATGATTATTCAACTGTAATTCCGTTCATTGCCATTCCGGAGCGTGCAGTGAGCTTCGCTGACAAATGATCGAACTCCGTGACATTACTGAACGAGTCAACTGTCAGTCGCGACAGTATTATTTCCGTTGCGAGACGACGGACGCGACGCGACGCCCAAAACGGCGGAGGAACTATCGACAAACTGACAACAGGAAAACCCACGCCGTTCCCATCAAGTTGAATTAAAATTACGACCGGAAGCTAACACTTACAGACTATTATGCGCCCTCCTCCCCAAGTTCAACCACGCGTTAAATTCCCCTCGTGCCGGCGACGTCCAAATATACCTGGCTGGCCAGTCTTTCAAGTTCAATGCACCCTCGCGAAATGCGCCGCGACGCCTATGACTTTCCATGCTCCCGCGCAAATATTTACTATCCACCGTGTTATCAAGCCTGCTCTGATCTACGGATGCTTGCTAACCAGATAAGCCATATGCCACTACAATATTTGAGAAACAGCACCTTACATGGAGATCACAGTGATCGTCGATTTTAATTAAACATTTTTTGGTGAATCTAAAGCAAAAATAATATAATTAACATTTAAGTTTATTATATCCAGAAAATATCTTGACATACTTCATTTATTAATTATCTTTAATCTGTTCTTTAGTGTAAACAATTTTACAATTAGCAGATTAGGTGTAGGATTTCCAATGGTATTGTACATACAGGGTGTCCCGTCTAAACGGGCCCATTCACGGTCAAACATATTGCGCAACATTATTTACCGTGAATGGTAATGATTGACTAATCAATATAATATGGATTTGGATGGATATCATGCTGCACAATAATTGTTGCTCTGATCTACGGATGGTTGCTAACCACATAAGCCATATGCCACTACAATATTTGAGAAACACCATCTTACATGGGAATCACAGTGGTCGTCGATTTTAATTAAACATTTTTTGGTGAATCTAATGCAAAAATAATATAATTAATATTTATTTTTATGATATCCAGAAAATATCTTGACATACTTCATTTATTAATTATCTTTAATCTGTTCTTTAGTGTAAACAATTTTACAATTAGCTGATTAGGTGTAGGATTTCCAATGGTATTGTACATACAGGGTGTCCCGCCTAAACGGGCCCATTCACGGTCAAACATATTGCGCAACATTATTTACCGTGAATGGTAATGATTGACTAAAAAGATATCGTGTTGCACAATAATTGTTGCGCAATATGCTTGATCGTGAATAGGCCTCTTAACCTTTAAAATTCTATATACTTTTTGGCATCACTAATAACGATGTGAGGTCCTCAGGAGATCCCACGTTAAAAGATTGTAGAATTGAAAACAAAAAATAGATATGTTTAATATATGTATTTATTGCTAGACAAATCATAAAACATAAAGTATGAAAGAGTACAAAATATTACTTACGAAGTTGTTAAGGTAATTACTTTTATTTTAAGGGTTAACTCTGCCAAGTCTTAATTATTATTATTATTTAATTGATCATATTGACTTTATCCATCACGCTTAGGAATATTTTGATTTATATTATATAATGAAGTTTTTCGAGAATTTTTAAACCTTTCAAAAACAATTTACTTCTAATATTATGATTTTATTAACAATTATAATGTTATTTATAATTTTAAACTATGAAAATTAATACCGTATATTTTCACTCCTTCTAGTCATATATCAATTAATTTATCATTATCTTTATTCTTATAAATAAGTTTTATATTATATAGCTAATTCATTAATACAAAAATATTCATTCACTTATTACCCATAAATACCTCTGGCCTATCAATAATTTTTATAGTTTTAATTGAATCTATTAGAAATATTATCCGCCCATGAACTCTAGTAGTGGGGTGAACATTTTGAGTTACGAAAGATATGTTTGAAACATATACATATATTTATAAATGGTTATGGTTTATTTTTCAGAAGAATAGAAAAAATAAAAATAAAAACAGTGTTGAATGAATAGCACTTAAATAGAGAATATTTTTGTACAAAACATAAGGTATCGATATATATATTATTTTAAAGATCGATTGTAAAATATTTGCGAAATAATTGATCAGAAGTCTAGCTAGCGATATCTCAGCGCCGGGAGGTTCGATTTAGATACAGGATGTGACGGCGTCAAACGATCGCTCTAAAACACCGTCGGAAATCACGGAATCGGCCACGACCGGCACCGTAATATCGCATGCTGACGCCTCCAACTCTTGCATTAAACATGAGTTATATGTCGGCATTGTGCCCCCTATACAGAGCTGTAGCGCTGTTAAATTTACATTATGTTCATGCGATCAATTATTGAACGGAACGTGTCAAAGTTGCTACATCGTTGCCTTAGATAATGGTTCTTGCAAAAGCTTTGGCCCAGCCTCCAAAGAAACTTTACTTTAACATTTTAATATTCCGTAATTAATTCTACTGCTTATAAATTCTCAATTGTCGCAGTGAGTCAGTCGGCAATCGTTCTGTAAACTTCCAAATTAAATTACTCTGTAACTCCTGCGAACTGTTACGGTTCATTTACATTAACAAACATCCACGGAATTCCTACTTTATTTATATAAGGGACTGTGCAATCAACGAAATAAACTTCGCTAAATTTGTAAATGGAGGAATTTCAAAGCAAATTCGTAATCAAGACTGTGCTGTTATTTAAAAAATTGTGGATTCTGTGCATTTATTTTACCACGTTTTTATTAGCTCGCTTTCTTGTTTGTTTGTTTGTACGGTAGAAATCTTGCAATTGATTTTCAACTAACTTCTCGATGAGCTAGAGACTTAAAACTTTTCACACAACTCAGAACTGGATGACAATGCAATATTACAATAGAAAAATTTTTAAACATAGTATTTTTAAAAATTTAGTTTTATTTATGTTTTACACAATCATAAATTTTCAGGACTATCTCTCTAAGGTTAAGAATCTGTATTTTGGACTAGCAAAAATTATTTTATACTTTTTAGTTTATTTTCAAAAACATGGTCTTTTTAAAAATTTATTTTTATTTAAATTTTACACAATCATAAATTTTCAGGACTATCTGTCTAAGGTTAAGAATCTGTATTTTGGACTAGCAAAAAATATTTTATACTTTTTAGTTCGTTTTTTAAAAACGTGGCGTTTTTAAAAATTTATTTTTATTTAAGTTTTACACATTCACAAATTTTCAGGACTATCTTTCCGAGGTTAAGAATCTGTATTTTGGACTAGCAAAAACTATTTTATACTTTTTAGTTCGTTTTTAAAATCGTGGTCTTTTTAAAAATTTATTTCTATTTAAATTTTACACAATCACAAATTTTCAGGACTATCTGCACGAGGTTAAGTATCTATATGGGGCTAGGAAAAATTATTTTATACTTTTTAGTCCGTTTTAAAAAATTTATTTTTATTTAAATTTTACACAATCACAAATTTTCAGGAATATCTGCACGAGGTTAAGTATCTATATGGGGCTAGGAAAAATTATTTTATACTTTTTAGTCCGTTTGTAAAAACGTGATATTTAAAAAAAAATTGTATTTATTGACGAACAGACTAAAATAGATACAATCGCTATTCGTTTCGTCTGTCGATTCGGCACGTATACGAATCGATGCTGAACCGTGAGCAAGGGTTAAATTCGTTCCGATCGACTAGGAAAAATCCCGGAAGACCGTCCGAACGTTTCCAACACGAGACGAACCGGAATAAGACTACGAAGCACAGGGTGAAACGTCTTTTATCGGAGACAGAATCGTGCGCTTATCTCGTATCACGATTACCTTCAGCCTGACTGAATAAATAGATCAGCAACAGCCCTTCGCTCGTGCGAATGGGCCGAACACACGTATCCGCCAGCTCTCCTCACACCTCTCTCATGTCCAATCCCAGAACGAACAGATCGCAATAACTACGAACGATGCCACAACGCACGCTCCATAATTCTGCGAACTGGATCCATCTCACGTTTCGGTCTCTCTATCGTGTTCGAAAATGTAGACGTGGCTGTTCCCCGTGTAATCGACGCCCAGCGGTACTCGACGATTTGTTTTAGGATGAAACGTGTGTTCGCGCCCGCACATACTACTAATTGAAGCAAGATCTCGCGCCGTATTCAATTTTAATCGATTACACATGCTGCTCCAAAATTTTCTCCGCGAAGTATAAATATACCGAGTGAAGAACACTTGAGGACAGCTTTTATTTATTTTTTATTTAATTAATATTATCACTAAACTACGCAGTGGCGCACTTAGGATTTAATCTTGGGGGGTGAGTTAAATAGAACGATATTTTTTTGCAAAAACGTATTTTCTTGGTAACCAGGATTATTATTACACAATTTTATATGCTACATTTTCTGCTCCAAGCGCGAGGCCCGTAGCATTTGCTACTTGTGCTATACAGGGTGGGGCCATAACTATGATCAAACTGAATATGTAAGTTATTTGTAATAATATGGAAAAATATTACTGGTCAGCGGATATCTTGGAAACTGTAAAATTCACAGAAATATTTGCTGAAATAAAATTGCACAATACGAAGGGGTCCATCCGGTGGCGATTTCAATGCAGAGTTGTGCTAATTCAATTAATTCTATAATTAATTCTAATTAATTCTAATATTAATCTAATATTAATAATAATTAATTCTAAATACAACGTAATTCAATTACTAACTATTTCATTCAGATTTGTAATTGAAATACAATATAATTGAAATATAATATAATTGAAACACAATGTAATTGAAACACAATGTAATTGAAACACAATGTAATTGAAACACAATGTAATTGAAATACAATGTAATTGAAATATAATACAATACATGAAAACAATGTATTTTATAATTGTACTCCATTGCAATTACGAATTACATTGTAATTTAATTGACTGAAGATCTGAATTATAAATTACAACATAATTGAATTACAATTTAATTCAATTACTTTTTAATTGTAATTCTGGAGAAATTCAATTGTAGTTCTGCACAACTCTGCTTCAATGTCACCTTGATATTTTTTAATGGAATGTACTATTTTTAATACCATAGATTGCTGGAGTATCAAATTTCAAGTATAAAATTTGACCTCCATATGTCCTAGACCTAATATGTAACGGGATATCATTCAAAGAAGAAAGAAAATTGTTTCTATAATATCTTGTTAACTATTATATTTATGACATATGGAGGTCAATAAATTTTTACTAAGATTTCATGGTAAGAAAATTCTGATCAAGTTTAAATCACACATTTAGTGCACTTTTCCTGGAAGACCATTTTTGGGACATCCGACACAATGTGTGAGATATAGCAAAATGTTAAAATCATATTTGAATCGACATTGTGGATAAAACCAAAATCTAACTAGAGGGGCACGCAGCGTCGATGTTAGCACAGACATTTTGAAAGTCGAATTTCATGAAAAAATATTCCTGAACCCGGTAAAATTAG
>CM052344.1:9858568-9870430 GCA_028455595.1 Lasioglossum vierecki | reverse complement strand
CACGTGGTAAGCAAAATTGTAACAGAAACAGCGATTTTTTATAATATGAAATGACACGTTTTAATGAAAAACCCATAGTACTCTCCCGGAGAGAGATGTTGAAGCAGAAGCTTCGTAGATCGCGAGTTAACTTTATCAGCAGCGTAATGAGTCGATTTATTAAGATCGTACAGTTGGTACAGCACGACGAGCCAACTTGCAATGCCAAGATACCATAATGGCAGTATCCTGTACGTTCGCCGGTTCCTGTTTTCTCAGTGAAATTACCCAGTGCTCGACACACCGCTTCTTCTTATCCCGTTCAGCACGGCTTCGCGTTCTGTGTTACGGAGAAGGAAGGGATTCGCAATCTGCTTATGATTTAGTTGGTCGGACCGGCAATCCATCATCCCCGTTCCGCGTCTCGTTTCCAGCTAACGTACCTTGACGATCCTTCAGCGGCAATTCTTCCATCGCGCTTTCGAACACCGATTCCCTTTCACGAAGGCAACTTCCCGAATGTAATGCTGACTTTTTAACGAGTTTTCGACAGCGAGAGTGCTCCACTGTCCAAATGACCCTGCTTTGTTTTTTCTGACAAAAGTTTCGAAATGGTTAATACTGCCTACCCTGCTTTATTCTTGTGGTCTCTATGACACTATACATAGCATGGCGATATCTGGAACGGACAAATAAGCACTGTGACAGATATCGATGTGCTGTACTATCGATTGCTGTGCATTTTATACATTCGCTCTGCGTTCACCAGTATTCAAAACAAAACCGATATTATTTTTCAATGGAACTTCATCGTTTGCACTTGAATTTTTTAAATTTTGGATAGAAAGGTTTGTGGTTAGTTCTTGTTTTTTTTCAAATAAAACAATGGGAATTTGTCCACATTCGTTTGGAGATTCGCAGTCTTATAATAATTTCACTAATTTGTTACTTGTCGTTCCTGTTAATCGCAATTTAAATATAAGTCTACTTGAGATGAAATTATTTATTGATTTGTTGGAACAATGAAATTGAAATTAAAAATTTTGTTTGTTATTTGTAAGATACAAATAATAGAGTATTGAGAATAATTATTTATTTCAAACGATCATTAGACTACGGATTTTATGTATTTATGACGAATATATATGGATACCTACAATTTAAAGTAGTGGACGAATTGAGGAGATTTAAGGACATCAGTGTATTAATTTCAGATTAATAGGATAATTAATGAAAAATTTATATTTGGATTTATATTTATTTATTTATATTGGATTTATATTTATTGGATTAAAATATTTATATTTTTATATTTACAATTTATATTTGGCTCCTGTGTCCTGCTGTCAATGCAAACATATTATTTCGCATAAAGATCCGCAGTCTAATGATCATTATATTATTTCAAATGATTATTCTATTGCTTCAAATGATCATTACAACATATTCAAATGATCATTACATTATTTCAAATGATCACTAAAACATATTCAAATGATCATTATATTATTTCAAATGATCGTAACATTATTTCAAATAATCGTAACATTATTTCAAATAATCATAACGTTATTTCAAATTGTCATTACATTATTTCAAATGACACGTGGAGATTAATCAATTTGTTTTTACCATCTAGTATAGAATCGTAGAGTTGAAGCCCCAGGAAGATTTTTCTTCCACTATATGGTCGTCGGTTGCAGCCAATATGTATGTATTGTAAATACATAAAACCCGCAGTCTATTAATAATTTACGAGCGGCACGGTTCGGACGCATCGGTTCGCGGAGGTGCAACACTGTTCGCTCGGTTGTTCGACAGCCGTGCGTCGTGTAAAGATTCACCGAACGATACCGAGTAATGGCTAACGACCAGGTTTACGACCTCCGCCCCCAACACCACCGAAGGCGTTCGTTGAAATTGTAGATTTAATCCCCAGAAGTGAACGCCTTGCGTCCGTCGAACATCGGCCCCCGCTGGATGTTTATGAGAAATCGCGGATCGCTCGCGGGAATCGCGATTTCTCTGCTATCCATAGTAATTCGAGTGAATCGGGAAGCAGGTTCTCGACTGCTGAACGGGGGTCCGATCGTTCGATATCATGGTGAAGTTTGTTTTACGTCGAAATTATCCGTGTCCGATGCACCTCGCCGTTTGAAAATTCCCAGCACGTTATTAATTCGAGATTAATAACATTCTCTTAAAAGGGTTATCAAATATTTGTCGATATTCTGAAATGTACCATTTTAGTAATTGTTTAATTGTTAAAATGTTTTATACACACATCACAGAACGTGCACACACTATATCGTTTAGTCTGAACCGGTCCATTAGTCCTCGAAATATTCACGTTACTTTTTTTTGAAAACTCTATTCCCAGAACCTCGTTTTTAATTTGTTAATATTTTTTCTCTTCGTACTTTTATTAATCATCATTTTTTAGGAATTTGTCATTGACAACTTTAAACGCATGCTTATACATATTATATTATTAAAAGTCAATTCATTAATCACTTCAGCCCTATTGAAAATTGTTTGTTTTTTAATGATCTAATGGTAACTGAGTGAAAACTTTATAATGACAAAATATTTATATTCTTGAAAATATTTAATATTTAATAAAGAAACTGCAAATTTTCTTCCTGAATTGCTACAAACTAGAGTCAAATAGGAATTTATTTTCTTTCTTAATATGTTTTATCGATTCAAAATAATATCACAGTATTTTTATATTCTTTTAATATTTTTACTTTTTTTTAGATAATCCGTCTTTTTTATTTTACATAAAGATCTACAATCTACTAATAATGTAATTTCATTTAATGAAGTGCTTCAGTTTTTCGACTGCTAAGTCGAAAATTGTATTTATTTTGTATTTATTTTCATGAGATACGCGAACGTATAAATTCATTTTATAGTCCGCTGAATGATTGACTACTTCGTCTTACGTATTTCGAGTGATTCAGGTTGACCGCGTTAACTGTTTTAGTCGTGAACGTGCAGCTATAGTTTGAATAAGGGATACAAAGAATGACGTATAGATTGTAATTGATCACCGTAGAATGCTTCGTCGAACCATGCGCTGCTATGTGAAATATAGACTGCTGTTGCATTTTTTTATTGATTACATAGTCAGGTTCAAAACTTTGATTAATCTCCTGATGTAGGAAAAGCTGATGCAAACGTGAAAAGCAAACTGGGTCATTTAAAAAGAATGCACAACAGTTTTCACTACAAATACATGTTTCGACAGCTTGCGGAATAGTCTCTTCGATTTTTACAGTATAATTATATTCAAGTAAAATTGTGTTTTGAATCTATTTGTTTAATTAAAAACGTTTCATCTCTAAACGTGCAAAAAATTATAGTAGACTCTCACATAACGCGATGAAATAAATGTTTTAAATTATTGTATATCTTCTGCTGCAGTAAATGTACAGCAGAGTTGGGCAAAAAATTAATCGCCGATTGACGACTAAATTTCTACTTGAATCGTTAATCGCAATTAACGATTAATAAGTATTTAATCAATTTAATTAATAAGTATTTAATCGTTAGTTGCGATTAACGATTAAATTTCTACTTTAGTCGTTAATTGCTAATAACGATTATTAATCGTCAATCGAATAATTGATTAATGATTACTCTCTGCTCCCTCTCTCTGTCTCTCTCTCTTCCTCCATATTACAATTTATGGATAGACCATATGGTGATTAACTTCCACAATCAATTAAATCAGTCTCCGATTTTTCGATGATTTCTTCGTTTAATCAACGATTAACGATTGACTTTTATTTTTGTTGTTTAATATAAATTGAACAAAATTTTATTGTAATTGTACGTTTTGTTGTAAATTGAATTTAATTTATTTAATCCAGAGTGGAAGGTGATCACTCCCTATTCACCCCTTTCTAATTTTGCCATTCTTATGTACATAAATCATCACATATTAGATAAGAAATTAATGCATCTACAACCTTTCCTTTTTTTGTTTTGCGTTTAAAAATCTATGAAATCGACCAGGTCGTTCAAGTGAATATCATGTGCGTAACTATTGCGGAATATCCGGTTCGTCCATGAATGTTCGTGACAACTTTCGTGGCGGGCTGTACATACAGTGTTCGGTCGTGAAAGTTTGACAGCCTCGGAAATTGAATAATATCGCCGCATCAATAGAGGCCGTGATTCGCCGCGATTAGTGCGGAATTATGGAACGCGTTAAGTGCGATTGTGTCGTGTCGCGTGGCAACAATCCGCCACGTGACGCGCGCGCGACATTTACTCTTGTTGTAAACCGCGCGCGTCACTCGTAGCTCGGTCGATCGTATTAAAATTGTAAATCGGAGACACACGGCTGGGCCGCCTCTTACCAATTTAACCTTGGCACCGAGTTTGCCAAACTTTATTTAAAAGTTCCCAGCCGCATCCGATGAGATTCTCGGCACTTCGTCTCCATCAAACTTCTCGCAACCGTATATAATTTTTAATAAAGACGCCGGCTAGCCGGTCGCTACGTAGGAAATTATTTACATTGTTTCCGAACTTTAACGAAACTACTTTCCCATTCAATTTCCAATTGTATACTGAATTTATGTCTTCATATTGAAAATGCGAGTGTCGCGAATTTTAAACCGCGGATTTTATGCATTTATCACGAAAACAAACACGTACGATTTAAGTCTGTGGACATATTATGTGTACTGTCTGTAACACAGACCTTTATGCATAATTACTAGTAATTACTTTGAAATTGACTCTCAGGAAACCATAGTTGAAACGTTTGGGAATTTAACTGAGAATCATTACTACGAAAGTTTTATTGAAAGTATTGCACAAGCATCAAAAGTATTTATTATACAATCTGCCCTACGAGAATTTGCATTTTGGAACCCCTTGCCTTACAATTTATTTTACGGTTTCAGTGACTACAATTTTTTTTTTGTAGATCGTTATTTCCTACAAACGGAGAATATTGATATAAATTGTATACCTATATGTTCTCCATTAGATGTATATTAACAAAACCAAAATAGAATTTTATATTAATTTTAAATTAATTTTGTTCAGAATCTTCTTCACCTGTCAGACACGATATTCTTAGGCAAGGGGTATTAATTTCAGCTTAACAATATAATTAAAAGAAGATTTTTATTCTGCATAAAGATCCTAAATATAAAATAAAACTTATTCAATGAGGAACACGCGCGATAAAACTTTTTAGGATATATGTTTAGCCTTTGTTTGGCACGGACAAACTGAACACGAGTTGCTTTTGATGCTCGCAAAAATTCTGTTTATAAATCGAAAAAGAGTTGACAACCATAACAGTGGTATTTTCAGTGTATTAACCCTTTGTACTATGAATTATTTTTCAATTTTGTTGGCAACAACTTCCTACTATTTGAAGCGTTTTATTTAATGTCGAAGTACAGTTCCTCGACTGGTACTTGTTTTAAACAATTTTGTTTACTAATTATATTAGATATAGCTCTAAAACTTTGTTGTAATTTGTATTTGTTCTTAACTAAACAATAAGTAAAGGGAGAACCAAATACATATAAGAACCCGTTGTATTAACATTATTCACACTCGTCATCGGAGTGCAAAGGGTTAATAATGGTGATAAAAGTTCCAGTCCTTTATATTAATTTAAAAAATTTGTCGGAAATGATTACCAGAATGTTAGCAAAGAGTGATACAAAACGATGGATAGAACTATTTAATGGATTGATTGCAGTATACTTTCGAAGAAAAAGCAAGTTAAAGTTAAATCGCAAATCGTATGAAGACTTTTGCAATGATCCATTGTATAGCGGTTGCCGAAAAGTCGAAAGACCGGCTCGTGGTCGTGTAGAGTGACAAGCTTGACTAACTCTGACCACGGAAATCAACACCTCGCTCGGTATCCCCCTGTTGATCGACAGATACGTCGGGTGTGGAGGGTCGTTGGCCAGTTAGCGGACGGCCGCAATGTAATCATTTGCGGTGTCGGTATGGATGCACCCTCGCCTTCGCCCCCTTCATCCCCAACACCATCGTCCCTTCGATAGAGGGTCGCCGCCGTCTCCTCTCGACGCTGCCAAATCCTCCCTCCCATCTCTCCACCCCCGCGGCTCTGCTATCCGAACCGGTTGTTAATAGGGATTGAGATCCTCTCGCAGTAGGCCGCCTGAAGCGCATGCGGTCTCGCCTACACTTGGAACCGATACCGTCACGCGTCGAGGGTGCGATTGCAATTATGCGTCGAGAAATTGCACGGGCTAACGATGATGAATCTTTGACGGACGACGTATCGCGAGCTCTATGCTCAATTGTTGTCAGACAGTATGTTCAAGTGTGACAGCGAAGATGTGCTTGCTTCGAGCGAGACCCAGCTGTATCGTTTCCGATAACTGCCATTTGTATCCTCGTTTTTACCACGCTTATATTAGCTTGCCGAGTTGTCGTTGTTGTTGTTGTATGCGTCAAATGTTAAAATTGAATTTTAAGCCACTTCCCGATGAGCTAGAAATTTGAAATTTGGAACATAGCTTAGAACTGCGTGACAATGCAATATCCAAAAACAATGAAAACAAACCGTGCGTTTAGGATTTAAACAATATTTTTAAATATTTCTCTTCGCCGAGCAACGTTTGGTAGTACGTCATTGCGTGCAGCGCTCCCCACTCCACGCGCTCCCCACTCCGCGCGCTCCCCACTCCGCGCGCTCCCCACTCTACTACGCGTTCCCACTCCGAACGAAGAAGCTCAGTTTACTTACTGGGTTGGTTGGTTTGGATTAGGTTATTAAATACACTCGGTAATAAAGACTAAAAAACAGAAAATAATATTTTTAGATATAAGTGACTATAAATAAAATCGTGGGCGCTCCACGCTTTTATTTATAGTCATTAATATCAAAAAATATTATTTTCTCCTTTTTACTGTATTCTAATATAAGCATGGTTTAAATTTTTTTTAATTGATCATGATAGTATCACGAAAATATAAGTCAGTAAGTAAAGACCGTTGAGAAAAATATTTTCTCTGAGAACACTCTGGAGACTCTTTCTCTTATGGAAAGTCACACTCAACAATGCAGTGCAAAGGATTAACGATGTCTATAAAATCTGTGATTTGAAGATTCCTCATACTATCTTTACAGTAGTATACTAGAACCTTGCTCGTTGCACGAAACAGGACGGAAAATGCAAAAATCGAGATTGTGCAATGAGAGAGGTATAACCCTTCCAGCGATCTGTAGTGTGGATCCTCTTTCGTTTCTATGTAGGCACCCGCAATCCCCATCACGAGTTTTAGAACTTTGAACAACTCGTGGTGGAAATCGTCGGTATGCAACGAGCGAGGACTTCGTGCAATAAATGAGATTGCAACAAGCGAGGTTGTACTGTTAGTAAATTTGAAAATTTCTGACTGGTTCGGTTTCTCCTAGATAACATTCATCTTTTATTGTTAATCCTCGCAAGGTACGATCTCATAAATATTGGGGTCTTTTAGAACCCTATAAATTAATTTCATAAATAGCCTCTTAATTTTTTTTCAAAAATCTGAAGCTTGAGTCTCTAAGTCCCACATTACCTTGCGAAGGTTAAATGTACTTTGGAGCAGTTCCAACGCCGTCCTTCTTCTTCTTAAATTTCCATTGGATAGTTAGGGACGTACATATCTCCTACAAATTATGTCTCCTATAGCTAACAGTCTCAGATATCGAGGATGATTGATGGTTGGTAGACAGTTGGTGCAGAGGTGGTCTGTTTGCCTGGAGCTCGGTAGATCGTGAGCGCGCAGACGCACCGGTGATCGTTTGCGCCGCGAACCGATAGTGCAGCTCGGATGCAACGGTGCAGTCGCAATTATGCACCGAGGAATTGCTCTTGCCCAAGGCGATGCATCATTGAGATCGGTCTAACGGAAACTGCAGACGGAGAAATGTCGAGATAATAGTATTGATAAATCGAGAATCGATCGAGCTTTATATCGGCCACAGGGGGTGTTAATTATCCGGAACGGGGCAGTCGTAATTGATCGCGAGCTATGATTGCTGGTGATCAAAGTTGTCGAGTTGTGTACTTTGCCTCCATTTGACAACTGTCTCAATTTACTGGAATTGTTCTCGTTATAAACTCTTCCGATATATTCGACGTGACACGAAAATCATATGACTCATTTAACAAAATAATATAATATTCAATATAGTATTCATTTAACAAAATAATATAATATTCATATAGCTTACACTTTATCATATTTACCATTTTTATTTAATACTTGAAACGTGTGTTAAACAAATGTTACAACTTAGTTTTCTCACAAATGTAATGTTGTACAATATAAATTAACAAATCTTTTGTCGATCCTCACTATGATAGCAAAGTTACGAAATTTTATATTAATTCTAACATAATTTTTATACCAAATATAAATTGTATTCATTCATGAATAACAAAAAATGTATTTTCCTTCTAAAAAAACAACAAAGCAGAGTTTATTAATTTGCATTGAAAATTTTCGCTGTACGAATGTCATTTATTCATTTTTGCTAAAAATTTATTAGACATGTGTGAAAATTATGGTAAAACCTGTTTCTTTGAAGTTAAACTTTAAGAATATTATTATTTGTACAAAGCCTCGGACGAAAGCGTTCCAGACGCAAAGCTCTTAATCGTTAATTAAAGGTTTACCGATAATTGAAAAAGCCAGTAATCGATCGTCACACGAAATTAGTAATTAAGCTTCGATTTATGTGGCCGCGTTACACCGTGGTTAATCGCGTAAACTAAAAAATATCTGATTATGCAAAAGCCGGGACACCACGTCCGCTTTAAAGAGCGCCGAACAAAACGCCGCGCTCGAGTTTCCAATTTTCCGCAATCAATAAATTGCATATCTAATTTCTGGTCAGTTTTTTTCGAAAGCGGCGGCTGGTCGTCATTTAGCTCGCGTTCCCATGAAACGATATCGTCGCGCAATGTGTGGTATTCGCCCGGAAAAGTTGGAAAAACTATTCTAGCGTTATTTGTGGTCTCAATTCGGTCTTCAGCTAACTTATCTCTGCGAATAATTGTCTTATTCGATCGATAGAAAAAAAAACCGCGCGTGCATCGTTATTTACAACGTCAAACTGTGTTTGTTTCTTTCAATGGAACGGAACCGATGTACAATATTTTCAAGTGGTTTAATATTTCAATCCGCAGTCTAATCATCATGGTATAATATTCACTTGTATAATATTTTTCTATACAATTGTATAATATACAAAATTGTGTAATCGTGTTTGTATTACACCAAACTATTTGTAACATATTTGTAAAAATATGTTTCTACAAATGAAACGTATGTTTGTTATATACATGTGTATAATCTATATGTATATTACATGTATATTATACGGTGTAATATAAAATTAATCAACGGGAGTTACAAATACATTAAATTTACTTATTAATCATTTCAATGAAACGGAACCGATGCACAATATTTTCAAGTGATTCACTATTTAAAGCCACAGTCTAATTATCATGGTACATTCATATAATATTTTTGTACACAATTGTATACTATATAAAATAGTGTAATCGTGTAATACGGTGTTTGTATTACAACAAACTATTTGTGACATATTTGTAAAAATATGTTTCTACAAATGAAACATATGTTTATTATATACATGTATATAATCTATATGTATATTACATGTATATTAAACGGTGTAATATAAAATTAATCAACAGGAGCTGCAAATACATTAAATTTATTTATTAATCATTTCAATGGAACGGAACCGATGTACAATATTTTCAAGTGGTTCAATATTTAAATCCACAGTCTAATTATCATGGTACATCATTTGTATAATGTTTTTGTATATAATTTTATAATATACAAAATTGTGTAATCGTGTAATACGGTGTTTGTATTACACCAAACTATTTGTAACATATTTGTAAAAATATGTTTCTACAAATAAAATGTATGTTTATTATATACATGTATATAATCTATATGTATATTACATGTATATTAAACGGTGTAATATAAAATTAATCAACAGGAGCTGCAAATACATTAAATTTATTTATTAATCATTTCAATGAAACGGAACCGATGCACAATATTTTCAATTGATTCAATATTTAAATCCACAGTCTAATTATCATGGTACATCATTTGTATAATGTTTTTGTATATAATTTTATAATATACAAAATTGTGTAATCGTATAATACAACAAATTTTCTTTATAATACAACAAATTAATTCGTTGTATTATATTTATTGTAATATAATTTAATTATTGTAATACAATTGTATTGTAACAATTTATTGTAATACATCAAATTAGTTTGTTGTAATACAAACGTTTGTATCAAACTAATTGTAATACTAACTAATTTGTTTTATTATAAAGTAAATTTAATGTATTACACGATTACATAATTTTCTAAATTATTATACAACATACCATATTATTTTCCCTTACACAAAGCAAGTATGTTACAGGTTTCTTTTTGGTTTTAAATTCATATGTTACAAAGCTTAATTTTGAATTATTAATTTACAGGCGCAGGCTTTAAAATTTTCTTGAGAATGATCTAAAAATTGTGAAATTTTGAAAATAGTGTAGGAGTTGTAACAGATCGAACCTGGCCGCCGAGATCGTTAGAAAATTTTGGTGAAACTGTGTTGTCGGAATAAAACATATTCAGAAAGTGTTGCGAATTGGCCAACAATCCGGGAACAAATGCGTGCCGGAGGGACGAATTTATAGGTTGGAAAGACGAGGTGGTAAATGACGCTGCGCGCGGTTTACACGGTCTGAAAACGACCGATTAATCGTGCGCAATATTGTTTACAACGACACCGGAACGATAATGGCGTTAATTCTCCGGGCAAACAGTGTAATTAAAATCGCGAAATAAGCGTTCCGATAAATTCCATAGGGGAACGATTCCCATAGACTCCACCGAATGAATAGCCGATCCTTTCTCGCGACGCGTGACCCGCTTGCTGCTCCTAGGATAAATTCATCGCGATAGAGGCAGTCGAAACTTGTAGTAATGTGTAAATGCATCGATGAATGGAACCCGCTTTAACATGCGTGACGTATGTATTCGCACAGTAAATACGATTATTGTGCAATGCGCGGGCCACGACAATAGCTTTCGAGTAGTTTTCGAGATCTTTCGCTCGAATACAGAGAGCAGGCTAACTGAACTGGAACGGATTATGTGTCTCAAGTGTGGTCGGGGATAGAAAAAATTGTGCTGGAAAAAGTTGAATGGCATACAACGGTTTACACTCCCATTACACCATGTTTTCCATGAATGCAACGATCCACCTGAAAAATTCGAACGCTCTTTTTTTCTCTCGTAATGGACTTGCACTTTTTGTATGTGGACCGACTCTTTGAAACATTCTTTCCACGAAAGCAGGAAGGTTGGTTTAATAAAATTAATACAGTATTTTATGCGTAAATGTCCCAAAACTCTGAGCCATAAAAGTCCCTGATCTATCCCCACTACTGCGGGGTATACCCCCTTGAGGGGCCAAGAAGCTCGAGAGGCTTCGGTCGCCGAGAAGTATGATATCATGCGGCTCGGGTTTCTCGGTGAGACTGCCTAATCAGAATTTCCAACTTTCTTATTCTTCATTATTTTTTTATGAGACTTTTTTAAATAGATTTGTGACATTTTTCTGATTAAAATGATACCAAACACGATATAATTCGGATCATATACAGGTGTACGGACATATAAGAGTCAGGGACATATTGGGACAACAATTGTCTATTACACAAGTAAATATCATCGGAATTATATCATATTTGGTATGATTTTAACAGAAAAATGCCACAAATATGGGACTTGAAGTTCCATAAAAAAA
>CM052344.1:9813698-9836211 GCA_028455595.1 Lasioglossum vierecki | reverse complement strand
TATGATAGAACATACCCTAGTTATCGCTTTTATGGCAAACATTGGGGATTCAAAATGCATTTGCATATCTAGTATGCATAATTTTATGGCATCGCATAATTAATGCCGTTCCTCGACTTACTTCGCTCGTTAAAATTTTTCTACTCCAGCTGGGAATGAATCAATAATATCAGATTGCTTTATCGAACAAGAATCAAAGCCTGCGAAATTCTGCACGTTTATTTGATATTATTTTATAAAATAATTTTTCAGAATAATTATTCCTCTTAGATATATTCCAATTATTCTTATTATGACGACTTTGCTTAGTTAATATTTGATTATTTTTCTTACAGCTTGTAGTAGTTTAAGATATAAAAGTATTTAATTAAAAAAAATAATAACAATTAAAAAAAGAATGTCATTGGAATGTAATTCACTAGTATCGTTATACAAATCTTATCGTTAACACGTATAATGTGTTGAAAGTCTAGTTGAAATTCGGAATACAGATAAAATTAGAATGTTAACTATTGCAAAAGGAATTTGCAAATGTATCTTCAGGTTAAAATTTTGCAACGTTTTCCACACAATTTCATTAAAAATCCAGGGTGGTACCGATTCACCATTCTTATTCTGCTCGACCCTTTATACTGTTTTAAATTGCGTTCAAATACTTTCGTGGTTCACTGTATATTACATTTTGCAATAAATTTTATATTTCCTAGCTCAATGGACATTCGACTATGGAGTCTACTGTGATGTTCTACATGTGGATCAAAATTGAATTTCGTCTAGCTGGATCGTGGAAATAGCCCACTGCGTATTATACGGACAGGGAGAGGGGTGTTTTCAGGTTGTAAATATGAAAAAGGGCAGGTAAAAGAAAGTATGTACGTGTCGAATATTTTTCGATGCTCCACTTCTATGCAAAGGTTTCATTAGAATCTGCGCGTACGAGTTGGGCGATGTCCCTTGTCGGTTCGTCACGACCGAGGTTCCAAAGACGTAGACGCGGCCATGTACGCGGCCAACCCCCTAGACCAAAGGGGGTTGATTACAATATATGAATATTCAGTGGCAAGTCCGCTCTCTCGGTGTTTCTCGTTTCTTTTTTCAAAGCGGGACGGCGCGGCGCGGGGCTATGGATGTCTGGGACCATGGCTTGGCCTGACTACGTAGCCGGCCAGCCGCGTTCGGCCAGCGAACTTTGGAAACCGGCTTAATGAATTCCCGCGGACGTAAACTCTTCGTTAACGCCGGTTTGCGCTAATTAGGACAAATTAAGGGAGACCGAGGCGGAGCTGGCGGATCAGTCGGTCCGTTCCCTCCCTTTGCGCCGGGGCTATTGTTGATTATTTTCGGTCTCGTGTGTTGGCAATTAAGGAGAAAGTAGAAAGCTTTCAGATTTTTTTCTCCTTTTAAAAGAGCCGACTGGTTCGCCGACGATTGTCAAATTAATCGATGTGATTGCCGAGGTCACCGAACTGGAAGTCGAATGAAAACGCTCGAGGTGTTGGAGAAAAGTTGGAACTTTTATGGAAATAATTATTCCAACGGCTGACGACTACGCAATTTTGTTATTTATTCCGAGAAAGGGGACAAATGTAAATTATGCGAGACACAGTCTCAAGAAGAAGTGATTGAAGTCTTTCTAGATAATTGTTCAAGAGAGCAGACGAGAAAGGAACATTGTACGTTATAATATGTACTTAATGGTCACCTTTCATTCGAGTGCCGTCAAGTTCATCTCTGACTTTAATTAATTAAATTTGGCGTTGCTGCAGCGTTCAGTGTGCCTTTGACATTTTACCAGTATAATTGAATCATTTCTTCTCAAAAATGTCTCTCAATAGTTGAATATTCTTGCAAGTGTGTACAATGGTCCTTGTGTGTTAATGAAAATTCCACTGGTGAAACAATTTGCAGGCCTAATAATAAATTTTCCAAAGATCTCTGTGCATTTATGCAGCTGGAAAAATTTCAATAAATGCTACAATATAAAATAGGATAGAATTTACTACGTCCTTTATTTTGGATCTAAAATGGCTACTTAACAGTAAAAATGTAAGTTTAGTAGATTCTGCTTTCTAAAAATTTGTCTACACTGATTTTCTATAATAATTGTCTACAATAAAACAAAATTTTCTACGTCCTTTATTTTGGATTTAAAATTTGTCTACAATAATTTTCAAACCACCCACGCGGAAATTAGGTTCGTGTAGCTGGTCATTAAAGTTGAAAATAGTAAATGTAATTGTTTAAAAATCACAGGCTCAGTACATATACTGATTTCGTAGCAAGTTTCCTGTCAACGATATTTTTAATGTCTTAAAAAGTCTTCGTTCGCAAAGGATTGGTATTGGTTAAATTAATATAAGTAACTCTTCTTTAAAAATCTTTTCTCCTACTTTAATTACGATCAGCAAATAATATGGATTTTTTTTTGCAACCAGCGGTACGAAAGTATCACTAACTGTTGTTGAACTAACTTAAGCAATCTGTTGAATTGGACGCAACCGTAATAGTTTCCTCATCTGTTGGTCGCTAGTTCAAACAAATCAGAGAAATTTCTACTTTCGCTCGACGTATCCGGAAGTTTTATCAGCGAGCAACCAGTTTTTCTATTAGTACGTGGTCTCCGAGTGTTCTCCGGAGTCACGTTTCCTAATTTTGTAATTAGACCTCGCACATTAACCGTTTTAATTTTCCCCGGATACACGTCTGCCAACTTCGGATACGAATAATCTAGGCTTTGTGTCTGAATTGGTATGCAAAGTGCTTTCTGTAGCTTAAATTGTTTGAAACCGGCTTATGCATATTAATGCAATTCGGGGTGTTTCCTCAAAGAAAGGCTATTGTCGGATCAATTCCCCTTGGCCCAGGAATTTCAAACTCTCAATTTATTGATCCTCCGTTAAACACTTGACACATTGTTCTATTTTACTCCACCCTCGCCCCCCCCCCTCCAACGTAAACATTTCAGGCTCGGTTCATCGGCGTTGTCTAATAATACGCAACACTGAAACTATGCCACTGGAGTTATCAACAAAATACGCTTCCGCGATGCACGTCCGTATTTATCGTGTTTCACGAGACAATTAAAATTTATAGTTGATTGATTATGCGGCTGATGATACCTTAAAAAAATTACCAGTATACTTTTTATGATATGTATACTATTTGTTTATCGAACTCTGTAATTCTATTTTACTATATCATTAATACATCGTATCGAAGTAATTTGTGTTTAGTGAATATAAATTACTTTCAGGATATTATGAATTTTTATTCGCGGTCCAAAGGGGTTCGATCATTTTCTACAACAACAAATAGCTATTTTTGTAGGAATACTAAACGCTGGATTCGGATTGAACCGCGAATAAAAATTCATAATATCCTGAAGATAATCGATAACTAATTAATTAATTAAATAAATTACTTTCATTCTTCATTTGTTTAACTGGTTAACAATAACACAACAGTATGCGAATAATTCTTCTAATGGTTTTACTGAAATTACGCCTACTAATTTTTGTCAAATTTGCATAAATTTAGAAGTACAATAGAAATAAAATTATCTATATTCATTGAAGCGTAACATCGGATAAAACGTTGAAGAGTCTGTGTTAGTATAGGCACGTCAGCCACTGTAGATTCCTACAATGAGCAATTATACGAAGCTGTTGTTCCCCTGTCATCTATTCAGAGTTTCAAACTTGGCGCGTTCCATCTACAATGCGAAAGCTCATATCTCCTTGTTACGTCCCCGCCCACTTCGAAATTTGATCAGCTTCCCACTGGTTGGATCATTATTTCATTCCTAATTAATTACCATTGTACGCTCGCGGTATACGCCGACCGGTAATTTGTTAAGATTGTTGACACAGACAGTCTGTCGTATCTGAATTTTACTTATGCAAATTAATTAATGTGCTCGGTTTCCAGAAAATCACGGATCAATAGCCTGAATAATGCCAAAATTGACTAATTGATTCTCGTGGTATCCGTTCGTTCAACGAATTTAATCGTACGAAATACCAATAGCGATGCACATGTCTCAATTTCACCACGCTTATTATATTTCCTTGCCGAGTCGTCGTTGTTGTTGCGTCCATTCTTGAAATCGAACTTTAAACCACTTCCCGATTAACTAGAGACTTGAAATTTTCAATATAACTCAGAACTGGATGACAATGCAATATTCAACAATTATTTTTTTTAGAGACTATGCGTTTAGGATTTAAATAATATTTTTAAATATTCCCCTTCGCTCCGCGCGACGTTCGGTAGTACGTCATCGCATGCAGCGCTCCCCACTCCGCGCGATCCCCACTCCGCACGATCCCCACTCCGCGCACTCCCTACTCCACTGGCTCACTTCGCAGTGGTGTTCCGATTGAAGCCACAATTTTTCACGCATGCGCGGCCAATACAGAAACATATCTACAATGTCGCAGCAGAGTGGACAGAGCCCTGACGCTCTGAGGCAGTTATATTAGCAGGAGTATACCAGTATTATTAGCGGAACAATTCTTCCATCTTGAAACTTAATTGCTAACGTTTTAAGGGTATCTTAACCCCTTGTCTTTTCATATGTATATACTAATAATTTTTTAAAAGTCTTCGGAGTGCTCCAGCTATCCGATTTCAACGAAAGGTTACTTTACTGAGGTTGACATTGACGCGCATGCGCGAATAACTGTGGCTTCAATGAGAACACTACTTCACAGCGAAGGAGCTCAGTTTACTGACTGGGTTGGTTTGGGTTAGGTTACTAAATACATTCGGTAGTAAAAATATATATATATAAATTTTTTAAAAACCACGCTTATATGAGAATGCAGTAAAAAGGAGAAAATAATGTTTTCAGATATTAGTGACGATAAATAAAAGCGTGGAGCGCCCCCGAAGATTACTTTAATATAGTTTGGTGTGCTCCACGCTTTTATTTATAGTCACTAATGTCTAAAAATATTATTTTTTCCTTTTTAGTGCATTTTAATATAAGCGTGGTTTTTAAAAAGTTTTTTTTTATATATTTTTTATAATATTGCTCATGTTAAGCGGAGAATTTAACTTTGTTAACGCATCCCGTTCATAGAAAGTTCTTCGTTTAAGCCATTTAACGATTTTGAATATGAACGTAAAATGCGGCAATACCGATAACATCCAGGATATTGATTAAAATTGCAACTCGTTTCGCTGTCTAGCTTGTTGCACAATTCATACATTTTCATTATCCAATTTGCATTGTAAACGTTTATAATTTTATAGCAGCGCTTAGCGTGCGTGTGATCCCCAAATGATCCGTGTTCCAACAATGGAATATACGTGATATTATAATCACTATTTAATAAACATAGAGATTTACCAACGATTGATGAAATTTATAATATTTTTCTATCTCGCGAAAAAGGAAGTCTTTAAGTTTTTGTTTATTATAACATAAACTGTTCACAACGTTTATAAGTGACGCTGATCTACAAGTATTAATCTTGGTGAACTAATATGAGCTCTCAAGGACTTCAGCTAACAGAATATTTTATTTGTTTATTTATTTAATGCTTTAAACAAGATGTGGTTTATATAGTATATTCAATACATGAATTCCATTAGCGTATTACATAATGGCTTAATGCGCCTCTTAGTTTAGCTTAATTTAACAGTAATTTTTTATTAAAAAAATTGATTCAATGAAATTAAATTTTTAGTGCACAACGCATAATAAAATAGAAAATGATTAGCAGACCTTTAATATCTGAACCACACAGGAAGCATCTTATTTTGAACAGAATATTTATATGAATAAAACTAAATCTGTTTATTAATTTTTTTATTCTATGTTATTCTTTATCCTAAAATTAAAAACGAGGCTATTTATGAAATTCATTTGTCGAGGTCTAGGAAACCCCGCTTTATTGTTTATGTATTATTGGACCTTACCTTGCGAGGATTAAGTGTCCGAATATTAAGGGGTGTCACACCGTAAGTGGGGAAAGTAAGGAGCGGATAACAATTAATCAGTAAACCTGTCTTCTTTGTCGCGAACACAGATGAGTTAAAGATCCATCCGTGTAAACGAGGTTCCAAGTTGAGACTTGGGTTTGTTGTAAAAGAATCGTCAGATATTGAATAGACGCGAAGGAATGGCGGTTGAATTCGCGAGAAGAAATCGAGGATCGTTACCTTTCGTTACTGGGTCAAGTGAAATCCCGAGTAACGAAGGAGTTCTTTGCAATTCGAGTCAAGTGGTAATGGCTCGGGCTTTCTCCCTTTCTCCGACGATTCTCTGTATTTTTTCCCCGTTCTTCTTTCTTCATTTTTTATGTGGTTTCCTCTGCTTGACGAGGTAAGGCGAGGGGGCCGGGTTCGTCGTGCGGCTGTATGAATTCGGGAAAACCGGCGTAACGAGGCACGCTGACTCGAAATCGTCTTGCTGGAAACAAAACTCCGTTTCCCTACCTTCAGAAACGCTAATCTGACGATCGTTATGTCTTATAAAAGGACATTTAAACCTCCGGCTCATGATATCGTAACGGATTCGCTGCAAAGAGTTCGCACAAACCTTGATAGCGTATCTGTACCTATTACTGCGGATGTAAAAATAAATATTTTGCCCTGAATGCATTTGTACAATTCAATGAGAATGTCAAAATTGTCAATCATGTTCTCATATTTTTATAATCTCAGTAATTGAAAAACATTCTTCATAAAAATAAGACCATTTTTCTTCTATCTCGATCACCGAAGGAGTTCACATGACTCTACATTCTTCATATCACTTTAAATTGCATGGGGAAAAATTTTATTATCAATTAGATACTTACTTCGATCAGTGCCAGATTAAACCAGCACGGGGCCCGTAACAAATGTTACGAGGGGGGCCTAGGTTTTACACGATAATAAAATAAAACACGAAGAATGGCCTTTTTTTAGCAAAAATATCTGGGAACGGTATCCACCAAATTTTAGGTCAACCCCGTAGCATGTGCTACTCCTGTTGCGGGGCTTAATCCGGCACTGATTTCGATACAATAAAAATATAAAAAGAAATTTCTCATACCTTTTTATTAAATAAACTAAGCTCTCAGTATTACGTACATTAGAGTGTAGGAGGAGCTCATTACTGCGGCTGAGAAAATACTAGCAATCTCTGATTCTGTACGTCTTCTGTTAAACAGAGATAATATCCGTAATTACTAGAATACGAATATTTGTGCAAAATAAAAACCTTCTACCTGAATTATAACAAGCTGGCGTGAAAGAAGTATTTAATTTCTCACTGTATATATTTAATAGGTTGAAAATAATATAGAAAGAAAAATAATAAAGAAAATAGCTTTTATATATTTATATTATATATAAATAAAGAAAATAATAATATGTTTAAATTCTTCAAATTTTTACCCATTTTTATCATAATTGCATGATATCATCTAATACATAATTACGAGTTAACTAGAAGCTCGTCATAAGAATTTTACTCCATGCTTCTTCACATGGCGTGTGTCTACAAAGACTTATTTCCGTTCTTTGTTGATTTAATTAATCGCCGCGTAAATACAATGAAGAAATGTAATAATTGCTATGGTAGCAATATTGCCAAGTTGGACATTGCAATTAAAATTTGTACAAGCACTTGAAATTACATTACAACAGAAAGGAGTTTATTACTGGTCTTCAGTTAACTCTCTCTCTCTCTCCGTGCTTTTGTAATTACTAGACTGCAGATCTTTACGGATTTACAGCGAATGGCTCAGAATGAAATCCAACGAAATGGAGATTGTAAGAAAATAGAATGCAGATTTAATAATCTTCTCTCCATAGCATCAATGTTTATCAAAGTACTTGATATTTAGTTCTTCAATTTATCGAGTAGATCTTAAAATCTGGGATTTGCATGGAGATCCGCATCCCAGTTATTACGTTTAAAATGTAAACATAAAAGACCTGAAATCATGGCACCACAATGCTATTATTCACTAACAATGCTTTCACAGAAACATGTCGCCATGGTAATTCCTTTCGCAGCAAACCTACTGCTTTTACCATTAAAATTGAATCAATTAGGACCAAGCCATTCAATTAAAACGAACCATTCGGTAGTCTTGCGTTATTGTGTCGGTCGTTTAACCCAGGGGAACAATCGTGCCGTATACACGACAGTCATTATGTTGGCAATATTGAAAATATTTACTATGAAAATATTATTCCAACACTTTAGAACAAATATTCTCTGCAATTATTACAGAGCGCATTTTCCTACGAATGTCTGTCGTTAGGGACAAAATGCAGCAATTAAAAAACAAATTTGTATTTACGCGTTAATTGAATTCTATTTGGGGTGCCACAAAAGCCTTTGCATTTTCCTTAAATATAAAGAGAAATAAACGTAAAAAATGTACGAATGTAATACTTTTCGAACCATTCATCTTCCTCCTTTGACAGTTTTCCGTTAGTGCACATTGGTGACCGAGTTATAAACAGTTACGTGGACATTATATGCACAAATGTGTTTGTTGATTATCGATCGTAGTGTGTAGTTTATAACAAGGAGTCTATTATTATATTATATGCACAGTTTTTATTGTGCGTATATTATATGCACAGTTTTTATTGTACATATATTATATGCACTATTTTTATTTTATTAATTATTATATTATATGCACAGTTTTTATTGTGCACATATTATATGCACATTATTTATTTGATTTATTATTATATTATATGCACAGTTTTTATTGTGCATATATTATATGCACAGTTTTTGTTGTGCATATATTATATACACAGTATTTATTTTATTTATTATTATATTATATTCATAATATTATATGCACAGAGTATTCAGTGCGAAGAAAGCAACGAATTTAAATTCAAGAAAACATAACGCATCCTACCAAGAATAATGACATAACTAAAAAATACAGTATGCTAGCAATAACGATTTTAAGAAAATGTTTTTAGATACTAGTGACTATAAAGTTATTAATTTTTAAAATATTTTTAAACATTAGTGACTATAAATAAAAGCGTGGAGCGTCCACGAAGCTTTTATTCATAATCACTAATATTTAAACATATTATTTTCTCCTTTTTATTGTATTCTAATATAAGCGTGGCTTTTAAAAAGTTTTTTTACATATCTTTCCCTTCAGTTGGCGGCATTGTTTGAATCCTCTTCTTAAAATTCATTTAGAAAAATTGCAAATTGGATAACCAGCTGCAGTCTCGTTACAAGTGTTTAAGAAAAGTGGGACGAGACTTTTATACAATATTTATCCCTTCAGTTGGCGATATTGTTTGAATCCTCTTCTTAAAATTCATTTAGAAAAATTGCAAATTGGATAACCAGCTGCAGTCTCGTTACAAGTGTTTAAGAAAAGTGGGACGAGACTTTTGTACAATATTTATCCCTTCAGTTGGCGGCATTGTTTGAATCCTCTTCTTAAAATTCATTTAGAAAAATTGCAAATTGGATAACCAGCTGCAGTCTCGTTACAAGTGTTTAAGAAAAGTGGAACGAGACTTTTATACAATATTTATCCCTTCAGTTGGCGATATTGTTTGAATCCTCTTCTTAAAATTCATTTAGAAAAATTGCAAATTGGATAACCAGCTGCAGTCTCGTTACAAGTGTTTAAGAAAAGTGGGACGAGACTTTTGTACAATATTTATCCCTTCAGTTGGCGGCATTGTTTGAATCCTCTTCTTAAAATTTATTTAGAAAAATTGCAAATTGGATAACCAGCTGCAGTCTCGTTACAAGTGTTTAAGAAAAGTGGGACGAGACTTTTATACAATATTTATCCCTTCAGTTGGCGGCATTGTTTGAATCCTCTTCTTAAAATTCATTTAGAAAAATTGCGAATTGCATAACCATCTGCAGTCTCGTTGCAAGTGTTTAAGAAAAGTGGGACGAGACTTTTATACAATATTTATCCCTTCAGTTGGCGATATTGTTTGAATCCTCTTCTTAAAATTCATTTAGAAAAATTGCAAATTGGATAACCAGTTGCAGTCTCGTTACAAGTGTTTAAGAAAAGTGGGACGAGACTTTTATACAATATTTATCCCTTCAGTTGGCGGCATTGTTTGAATCCTCTTTTTAAAATTCATTTAGAAAAATTGTAAATTGGATAACCAGCTGCAGTCTCGTTACAAGTGTTTAAGAAAAGTGGGACGAGACTTTTATACAATATTTATCCCTTCAGTTGGCGACATTGTTTGAATCCTCTTCTTAAAATTCATTTAGAAAAATTGCAAATTGGATAACCAGCTGCAGTCTCGTTAGAAGTGTTTAAGAAAAGTGGAACGAGACGCTCGTTACATTTATCAAGTGAAGGACACAATAGTCTTCCCGGAGGCAGATGCCAGCATTAAGATCCTCGAATAACGCTGTCCTTACTGGCTCTGGATGACGGGACAATCACAGGTTCGCAAGAATTCGCGTAGAACTTCCCCCCAGGATCTTCGCCCGCGGATGTTCTGGTCGGTCTTGCGTTTAATCAGACCCTCCCCCGGCTGACCCAGTGCTATTTTCCTGGTCTCTTCGCGACTCCCATTCTCGTCCATCATACCATCGCCATGATTCTTTGTTATATTCCTTGAAAATGGGGACGAGAGATGCGCGCAGGAGTTGTTCGACGGAAGAAATAGGCGAGTGAAGAATGAAAGTGGGAGAGAGAGAGAGCGATAGAGAAAGGGAAAAAAGACGTGATTGTCCTGCGCGCTCGCGACGCGACGGCCGTGCGATACTACGCCGTTGTCCTTAATAAAGTCGACGTTGAAAGCTTCTTGGAGAATTCGTGTCGTCGCCGGGGGTCGGAACTTCAATTAAACCAGCAGTTTCCTCGAAGCGAATCCCAGCCCGAGATCATCGATTCCGAGATATTCCGCTGGGTAAAATAGAAAATCGAACGGGGAATAAAAAAGAGACCGGCACTCTCCTTCCGCGTCATAAGTCGAGAATTTCATTGGCACGGGGAAGAAACGAGTCGCGGGTCGGACAATTACGCCCCGAACGGGAAGACGATTCTTCGTTCGAGTTCGAACGAGAACAACTACGCGAAGAAACCGCGAGCGAGACAACAATCGGCCCCCGTCGCGCACCGGTCACCCTATAACATTTCTCGAGACCATTTCAACAGAGAGGCTCTTAGCAAACAAACTTGTTTTAACATTTTAAGTGAATTATTTCTTCGGCGAGGTATCTCTCCACTTGCTCTGTTCACGGTAGTGTCCGATGATCTTTTCTTGAAAATGAAGTTTACTTTGCCAGGGAGTTTCTCCCTTTGAAAGATGCAATAGTTTATTGATTGTTTTAGGGTGTACTTGTCTTCTAGTTTTGATAATAAACAAACGAAAAGTAATTCAAGTGAAAACTTATTTTTATTGCACACACTTAAAGAGTTTATTTAATATTTTCACTCGAAAAAGAAACCTTTCTTCCGACCTGGAATAACTCTATTCTACATACATGAATTCATATGAAAATTTTAATATTGTTGAATTTATACAGAAAATTTATGTATATGATTCTTTTTTATCGATATGAAAGAAATTGATATAATACTTCATATGTAAGTTGCGAATCTGTATGCACAATAAGTATGTTTTGCATTGATTGTGAAAAGCAGGAATAACATAAAAATTCGTTTCATCCCTTAAAGACTTTGTTACGTTAAAAGCAGCATTACAACATTCTTGAATTTTTTGAATCCTTCACTGTTTTATATTTTGTCTAACCGATTTCTTCTTAAATTCATAATATCGTGGTCGCGGGTTCAATCCCACCGCCGGCACCTCTGGAAATATTCCATGTGCCATCTAAATACAGTAAACCCTTGCAAGTTGTCCCAGGTTGGACGACTTGATTCTTGTCCATGCCTACTACAGGGCGGCGGCTATTGTTCTCGGCCCGGGTATATCGGTGTGAACACTACTACATTAACACAACGAATCGAATGTTCAAACATCTTAATGTTCATTACTTTTTAATGAGATTTTACTGACTTAGGTTTTTGATATTTGGTCCAATCCGGGTTTCATGGGTTTCAAATCCGTTAACCATCTCCTCTCCCGTTCACCATCTCTCCCCTTCTGACCATTCTCTCTCACTAACGCCAAATTTCAGCCTATTTCAGCTTACTTTTCAGCGGGACCTACTTTTTATTAAGGTGGGTTCCGAACCACAGATTTTACTGACTTATTCCTGGCATTTTTCTAATTACAACAAGTCCAAACACGATATAATTTCAATTTTATTCTTGTACGAAAAGATCAAATTCATGTCAAATGTACAGTTATACGGCATATTGTATGTGCAGGTCACGCTGTGCTTCTACGGGCTGTAACTATGTTGATTTGCAAAATTCAAGTCTAATTCTTAGAGAACATATTTTCGAGATGTTTAGTTGTTTATTTAAACATATGCTATAGCATATGTTGAAGGTATCATAAATTATAAATTATGCTTCACATGTAGAGTAAATATGGGCCAAATTATATCGTGCTTGGTCTTGTTTTAATCAGAATAATGCCAGAAACAAGCCAATAAAATTCTCATAAAAAAATAATGCAAAATAAACCATTTATAATTGGCATTACATTGTGAGAACACGTGGGCCTTTAAACCACGCTGCGCGTTGCCGTCGCCGAAACAGTTGCTCTATTGTAGTCTCGCTCAGCGCGATCGGAGCGGTAGACCCAGCCGTAAATCAAAATTATTATAAAACAAATTATCACCGCGATTCTTGTCCGCTCCAGGAACAGTCCCATGGACAAGAATCAAGGGATTACTGTACTGTGATGCCCAAGGTGGTTTGGAACCCACCTTTATTCTAAACTGTAGGTCCCGAAATAATTCTCACGTAAGAATTCAAAAAGTGACGTTAACTAATAATAAAAAAATAAATAAATGCATAAAGATCCGCAGTTTACCCATATGTGTAATACTGAAATGTTTAGTAATTTATTAGATACCAACGTATTTCGTAGTGTAAACAATATTTTGAATAATGCTACAGTAATTTTTTGTAGAGACCCTGGGTCACTACTCGAGTGCTAAGGGATAATGGTTTAATTGGTCTTCGACCGGACCGATCCCAATTCGGGGGTCGTCGGTCGCGAAGGTCCGATTGCGGTTTCATAATATACGCGACAGTCAAAGTGAACGCACGTACTTTTGCTTATCTCCGAGTCACCTTTCTGACTTTGTCAACCGCGTCGGTTGTTGCCGTGACGCAGACAGTATACGACGCACAGTGGGTAATTCGGACGAAATTTGTTTAAAAATCAGAGAAATTTCGATAGAAACGAGTTAGAGCGATGAAATTTTTTTTTAAATTGAAGCTGAAACTTTGTAGAATATAGGAAAAATAGGGAGATTATGGTACGAACGTTTTTTAACCTCGAAAAAATTCATTAAACTTGTACGATTGCATGAAAAACGTGGTTTTCCCCGTAGGATTTGTCGCGCTGATGTCAAATCTAGCTCCAAAATTTGTCTACGACCTCTGGATTTTGCAATAAGTCGAATTATTGTTAAAAATTTACATTTTTATTTTTTAAAGGTTAAAAACGTCCGTACCATAATCTTCCTATTTTTCCCATATTGTACAAGGTTTCAGCTGTATTTTAAAAAAAAATTATGGATCTATCTCATTTTTACCGAAAGTTCTTTGATTTTGAAACGAATTTCGCCCGAATTGCCCACCGAATCAAGATTATTTTTACCTACATTGTTATTAAAATTAATTCTGTGGTAACGAGTTATTGAAGTGAAAACAATATTAAATTGCTGGGAAGTGAGTCAGTCTAATCCGTCACGCTCCGAGATGAATATTATTACCAAGAAAACCATCACGATAAAGCAACAGAGAGTAAGTAAGGAATAAATAACAAATGTTTTTGGACTAATAATTTGAATTATTATATTTTGATAATGCTCAGACCTGTGGAATGGAATATGCTGAGAATATCATAAACTGTACAATTGCGAAATTATGTGGCCCTCAAAATAGAATCCTGTTTAATTGCAAAGATATGTGAGAACCCCTTTTTTCATTAATCATTAGTATTATAATACTCGTATAACAGGCCGAAAATTAACAACATGAAACCTCATATCGTGGTACTATTAAATCTATATAAAAATGAAAAAAATTAGAAGAGTTTACGGAGAATGTACCACACATTAAAATCCTGCTGGTGTTCATAGTTATTCATTATAATAGATGAAGCGAAAATATGCAAATTTAAATTTTCGTTATAATTCCAATCTGTATCCAATTTCATTAATTTCTTCATTTTCGTATTCGACGGACGGTTAGGGAAATGCCACCTATACATGTATATCGTTACGAGAAAATTCATTTTTCCACAAAATGTGATGTACGCAATGGCCACCTGTTCGTGAGATGAAATTTCGTGGCTAATAAAACGAATGCGTTATCGCGCTACATTTTGTTTTTGATTCATCCGGAATTACGCGTGCAATGCAATTCTCTATAGAGAAAAGAGGAAATTTCTAACTCTGTTTCAACCAGATTCGTGCGAAAATCATTTGCGCAACAACATGCTAATTCGAATATTTCCGTGGTGGTGCAGGGATTAGAGACCCAGTGGGAAAGATTCAGTTAAACGTTTCACGATTTTCACAGGAACGGACCAGATCAGGAAACTTTGAAGTGATGTCCCTTCATTATTCCGTTTACTTCCCTCGTTTTCCTTTTCTACCTTCCTTTTTCCACCCTCTCTATTCAGGGAAACCGTACCTCCCGTATTTTTGCTCTTCTTTTTCTTCTGGGTTACGTGATTTTTAAACCAGCATGAGAGAGAAACGAATTTCCGGTCGGTTGCTGGAAAAACTATCGAATGTTTAGTTCTCCTGTTTACTTCCTTTACTTCCTTTACTACTACATCTTTACTTCCAGAGATGCTCGGTGGACATGGTTTCAGTTGAGTTTATTTACTGACGAGCAATCTTTCTAATAACTACAGTTAATCGTCGTGAAAAGGAATCATGATTCTAGAAAATGCTAAACATACTATCAAAAGGAGAAACAAGCTTTTTATATTTTATTTTTATTCATTTCTTATTGTCCTCAGGTCATCGTAATTTTGTAACAAACATTTAAACTCTATCTCTTTTGAAATCTTTCTAATAACGACAGTTAACCGTCGTGAAAAGAAATCATAATTCTAGAAAATGCTAACCATACTATCAGAAGAAAACAAGCTTTTTATATTTTATTTTTATTCATTTCTTATTGTCCTCGGGTCAGCATAATTCTGTAACAAATATTTAAACTATATCTCGTACGGCATAACCGTTCGAAAATTTTTAGATTGGAATACAAAATAGTAGATTTCCAAATAATCGCTTTTATTTTAAATATAATTTTCTAGTAATGATACGAGAGTTAGATAGATTAGATTGCACTGACATTTAAAACTTCTGTATTTTCTTTAATCCATTTGTTTGGTATTGCAAATAACTTGCATTTCAAATTTTATTGGCGATAGTGGCTCAATAATCGTTATCGGTTTCACAGCACAATAAAAACATTGATTATTATTATCTTGTACAATATATAATTAGTATTTTGTATATAACACATTATATATACATGTAAAATATATATAATACAATATAATACATATAATACAATAAAAAAAGTATATAAAATGATTTATTACTACATTGTGGATCATTATGCAGAATAAAAATTGTCTTCATCGATTGCAAGGAGTAAAAACGAAATGGAAAGTTATATCTTTCCTGAATAATTTTAATAGATGAAAAACAATATATTTTCATCTTTAAATTTTTAAAATTCTCCTACAGTTTTTAATTTCGCCTACTCAATTTTTCTCTAATGCATAAGGATCTGCAGTATATTTATTACATGTCAGTTACAATTACTTTACAACAGGTCTGAACGCAATCTTTTGTGATTTATATTTTTATTTGACCCGAGCAGTGGCGTAGAAACACATAAATAATTTGGATTTCTGATTGCAGCGTGCACGCCACTCTCAGCCACACAAAAGTCCATTAAAATATATTAAACAGTAAATGGTTAATCCCGAAATTGATTGTTTGCGCTCTGTCAAATCGGATTTCGAATCAAATTCCATTTCCCCGAGAAATTTTCATTCCGTGCGGAGCGTGTATTGGAAAGCACCTTGACCGCATGTTTATTTTCTTATGGACCGTCGCGCGTCGCGCTGGCGTCTCCTCGTTTTTCCTCAAAACACCAAGTTTCTGTCTTGTCCTGTCCGTTATTGTTAAAACTTTAAAACAACGGACGGCGCGTTTTATCCCATGGAAAGCTGGGTTGCCGCGGGCTACCGACTTCTTAAATCGGTCGCAAAATCGTCGTAAAAGATTCCATTTCCGGCTGACTCGTTAAGTGAAACCGTAAAGTTTACCCGAGGTTTTTAAAGTTGCTCCGACGAGGCCGGTCCGCGATGAAGCGATCCTCGTCTCGATTAGTCGTCTCGAATTGCGACGCGGCGCGACGTTTCCCTCATTCTCTCGCATCCGGTTCTCATCGGGTCACACTGCGAGAGCGAGTTCATTATCGATCGACTTTTCGACTGGCAGGTCGAGGTGAATGACCAACATCATCGTCCTTGTTAAAATAATATAAAAAATTGAAGAAAAGAAAACGATTTAGAAAACTATCGTTTAAGCTCAATTTATTCCATTGTGGAAGGTGTTACTGTTCAATACGAATTATAACAGGATTCTGCAAAAATGTTTGCAAAACACTACGAATCTTTATGTTAAGTAGAATTATCCAGTCGTGATCAGACGCAGAATTGCCGATTTCCAAGTTCGATTTCCTTGGAATTGAAACGCCAATCGCAAAAATGTTATTCGTTTGTTTTTGTTAAATGTAATTTATTCTCTCGCATCCAGTTCTCATCGGATCACACAGGTCGAAGTGAATGTTCATCATCATCGTCCACGTTAAAATAATATTAAAAAAAAATTGAGGACAAGAAAATGATTTAGAAAACTATCGTTTAGGCTCAATTTATTCCATCATGCACGGTCGTACTGTTCAATACGAATTATAACAGGATTCTGCAAAAATGTTTGCAAGACTACGAATCTTTATGTTAAGTAGAATTATTCAATCATAATCAGACGCAGAATAGGCGACTTCCTAGTTCGATTTCCTTAGAATTGAAACGCCAATTGCAAAAATGTTATTCGTTTGTTTTTGTTAAATGTAATTTATTCTCTCGCATCTAGTTCTCATCGGATCACACAGGTCGAAGTGAATGTTCATCATCATCGTCCACGTTAAAATAATATTAAAAAAAATTGAGGACAAGAAAATGATTTAGAAAACTATCGTTTAGGCTCAATTTATTCCATCATGAACGGTCGTACTGTTCAATACGAATTATAACAGGATTCTGCAAAAATGTTTGCAAGACACTACGAATCTTTATGTTAAGTAGAATTATTCAATCATAATCAGACGCAGAATTGCCGATTTCCAAGTTCGATTACCGTGGAATTGAAACGCCAATTGCAAAAATGTTATTCGTTTGTTTTTGTTAAATTTAATTTATTCTCTCGCATTCAGTTCTCATCGGGTCACACTGAGAGTAAGTTCATTATCGATCGACTTTTCGACTCGCAGGTCGAGGTGAACGTCCAACATCATCGTCCACGTTAAAATAATATTATAAAAAATTGAAGAAAAGAAAACGATTTATAAAACTATCGTTTATGCTCAATTTATTCCATCGTAAAAAGTAAAATGTTCAATACGAATTATAATAGGTTTCTGCAAAAATGTTTGCAAGACACCACGAATATTTATTTTAAGTAGAATTATTGAGTCGTGATCAGACGCAGAACACAGAACGCAGAACCGCCGATTTATTCGTTTGTTTTTGTTTCATTTCGTAAATGGAATTACGCGTTGTTTATGTGTAAATAAAAATCACGTCGAGTCCTGCTCGAAGATGTAAACGTCCTCGTCTTACCTATGAAATTTCTTTGTTTCAGGTATGTAAACATGGATATATTTTGGCCGACGTAATGTAAGTGATTAATACGGTTACATTTTATTAGCGCGCCGCGAGCCTAGGGGCAGAACGAAATGATATTATCGTATTCAATGGGAGAGCATAATTCTTGCCCCTGCGCGTCACATAAATTGGATTATTTAATACGTCCTGTTTACCGTTGGCCTGCTGCTGGCAAACTTCCTCTTTCCAACCCTCTGCGCGACTATTTTTACAATTAAACGACCACCGTCGTTTCCGGGTTTTAAAGACGTTAAATGTTGCGTAATTGGACGCGTTTATATTTAACACGAGGACTTTCTTTCGTGGGTTCCGCGGTAATAGACTTCCATTACGAAGTGTTATTTTATACTACAAGAAACCGCTGGTTTATTCTCACAATTATTTACAATTTTGATTTTATAATTTTACAACCTTTTACCGTTTTACTATCCACGTGTCAAATAGTCACAATTTTTATCTTTACAAATAATAAATAGTGCAAAATTTAAAGTGACATCTCTTAATGGAGTAATATTATTACTAAATAAATATTTAACACGAGGACTTTCTTTCGTGGGTTCCGCGGTAATAGACTTCCATTACGAAGTGTTATTTTATACTACAAGAAACCGCTGGTTTATTCTCACAATTATTTACAATTTTGATTTTATAATTTTACAACCTTTTACCGTTTTACTATCCACGTGTCAAATAGTCACAATTTTTATCTTTACAAATAATAAATAGTGCAAAATTTAAAGTGACATCTCTTAATGGAGTAATATTATTACTAAATAAATAATTAATACTGAAAAACTAGTCGAGGAGTTTTGAACACTTTACACTTTCTTCAAATCGAGATCAAAACTATTTCGCAAGTCGAAGAGGCACTTCCACTTTTTCGCGTTTCATTGTTAAAGTAGGAAAGTTAAAACGAAATGTCTGTAACAAGAGCTGGTGCAATCAAAATTTTGAGAAGAGTTTGTTTCTTAAAAAAGTATTATAACCAATCGTTGACAGACTTGTTTATCACGAGCGCGTTCGTTTCGATCTGTCTTCTTTGTTCAAATTCTGTTGTTATTTTCGATTTTCTACTTTTATAAATTTAACTATGTATACTGTTGTATTTAACGATTTTTTCATTTTTATAATAGCTGAGAATACTATATTTCTTATAAATTCTATCATACACATATAAATTTTACAATGTAACAGCACCTTCCAAAGTTACGTGATGACAACCGCACGGTGCGCGCAGTTGTATTCTCATAATGCATAGTAAGTTGCATAATATGACTTGCCTCTTCTGTTTCAGACGTTGTACACATGACTATACAGAAATATTAAATCGTAGAATTTGCTACGGGTATATGATTTTCATGTCAATAATGACTATATAATAATAATAAAAACACTATATAATAATAATAATAACTATCACCGTTTTAAACTTATATAAAACGAAACAGCAATATCATGAAATTATTGTTCAGGATATTTTTAATTTCTCTTCTACTCTTTAAGAATTATACGTGAATAAAAGTGGAAATGCTTAATTTGATTTTGATGATAGTTTACAAATTTTTTAAATGAAATTGGGTCCAAGTGGGACCCAGATATTCTTTTCTCAAATCAATCTGTTTGCTCCATTTTAATCCTGCTTGAAATATTATATGTATTAATTATCTATTTTATTTTTTATGCTATTAATATTTATTGCCAGCAAAAAATTTCTGAAGACATGATCAGCTGTTAATTCTTGCTTTCTTAAAGAATTTACTATTTAATTATTGAAGATATTATTGATGATGATATTATTGATGATGATATTATTGATGATGATATTATTGATGATGATATTATTGATGATATAATTGAAGGTATAATTGAAGGTATAATCGAAAATATAATTGAATATATAATTGAAAATAATTAAAAGAAAGAATGTCAGTAGATCTTAATATTTTCCCTATTTAATAATTGAAAATGGGCAAACGCGTTACGAACCACCGACATTCTCTTCTTTTTCGCTTACTGGACCACCGATTAGGGTGGCACTTCGCTCGAGGTATCTTCAAACTGAAATTACCTCCGTTCCACTGTCACGATCGCACAATTTCGCAGAAATTGAAGCAATCGAACGGCAGTGCATTAACGGTAGCCGTCGTAAATCATCTCGAATCTCTTCTTGAATCGGCTATAAAATTTCCAACGTGCTCGCGGATGCCGTGTTTACGCCGCGCGAGCACGTTTTCCCGCACAGAATTTTCCCTGTGATTAAACGTCACTCAAAAGAGCGTTCCTCATTCGCGGCAATATTTCATGCGAGCGTAATACTTTAAGTGGCCCCCGACACGTGAAATCCAATATTTGTCCGGGAACGGCCGAGAGCGCTCTCAACAAATTCGCACGGCATTTTGACACCGGGCGTAATTTTATTTTCATTACCGGCAGTATCGTGCTTTGGAAGTTCCGAGGGGGTTCTCGTTCCCCCTTCCTCACCTCTCTCTCTCTCTCTACGCCCCTTCCTGTCTCTTGGTTTCTCATTTTCGTCTATCCTCGTCTAACCGTAGTTCCCACACGACGAACTGTTCGAAGTTACGGCCGCTCGCGTACCACCGAAATCTGTGGTCCCATAAATGTCGTTCGTCGTTTATGACAGCGTTTCCAGTTACGTACGCAATATATCAAGCAAGTTTTCGGGCCTTAAACTGGTTACGATGTTTCGAATCCGTTCGCGAAACGCGACAGTATACAGTGTATTCGCTCCTCTACGCTCTTTACATTTTCTTCCGTCGATTTCGCTGAAACTGGAAATTGAAACAGTTCCGCACACCAACTGATCCTCAGCGAGGCTGTACTTTATGCCGGTCTTTTCGGTCGACACTCCCGTGAACGATCGTTCCGCATCACCTTTCTCAAGCTGAATATTCCGTCGACGGATTCGGGCTTCTTTACTCCGGCTATAAAGGAGAACAGTCTTTCGCTAACAATAAGTGGTCTGGAACGATTCTGTTTTGTCCATGCAACGTGTGAACAATGTTCGTACACCCTACAGAGACAATTTCTCTTGTATCCACTTTATTTTCGGGCTGTTTTTATCCATTTTCTGACAGGCGATGAAATTATGTGTTTATAAACATTATTTCATTTATTTGTATGAGCAAAAAATTCAATTTTCATCGTGATAAAATCAAGAAACCTCGTTGACAGAATACGTTGATTACAATCGGATTTGCATTTATCAATAAATCTTTTATTCTATTATTCTAAACTGTCTATTTATGATTTATTATCTATTTTACGTTACTTCAAAAATTAACAAGAATGTATCTGTCTAAGAATGTAGGCATAAAAATAATGCCTAATTTTTTTAGGCATTGTTTTTATAATATATGTATACCAAAAGCGACTAATTTGTCGAATAATTCTACATAGACGCATCCTTTGCAATCTCAATAATAGTAACTTAAAAATAATGGAATCCGTCATTTTATTTGCAACAACCAAATAAGTAGATCTTTATGCAAAGCAAAAACTGTTTGCACTGACTGCAAAACACAGGAGCCAAGTAGAAATTTCTTTCATCTTTTAATTGTCTTATTAAGCTGAAATGAATGCCCTTAAATCTTCGTAATTCGTCCACTGCTTTAAGTTGCACGCGCATAGTTTTACCACACTTATATTAACTTACCGAGTTGTCGTTGTTGTGTTCGTCAAATCTTGAAATCGAATTTTAAACCACTTTTCAATGATCTAGAGACTTGAAATTTTTAACATAGCTTAGAACTGGACGACAATGAAATATTCAAAACAAATTTTTTTAAAACACTGTGCGTTTAGGCTTTAAACAATATTTTTAAATATTTCCTCGGTGGTAAAGACTAAAAAGTAGAAAATAAAAAAATATATTAAAAAAACTTTTTAAAAATCACGCTTATATAAGAATGGATTAAAAAGGGGAAAATATTTTTAAATATTAGTGACTATAAATAAAAGCGCCCACAAAGATTGCGTTAATATAATTTAACGCTCCAGGTTTTTATTCATAGTCACTAACATCTAAAAATATTATTTTCTCCTTTTTAGTGCATTCTGATATAAGCGTGATTTTTAAAGTTTTTTTTATATACTTTTTTTGTCATAGATGCATAAAATCAGTCTACAAATAAACTCTCCAGTAGAAAAATATGCTCCTCCGTTAGTGGTCGGCTCCACGAGACAAAAAGAGATTCTACACCCAACGCAGACCCTCCTCAGTATTCTCTTCACCCTTCACGTTCCCATGCGTTACGTATCCGTGCCTCGTATTACCTCTGAAGAAAAGTATTACCTGGCAGCTTAAGTGGGCAGTTATGGTACCCTGTTAGAACCCATTCAGACAGTTTTTCTGGTTTCTTTTCTATTGCGAGGAGGAGTTGAGCTCTGTCTAGCTGAAGGGGGTGACTCAGCGTATAGAATATTTTTGTAGGTCCCCTATTGTGCTCCA
>CM052344.1:9801928-9813598 GCA_028455595.1 Lasioglossum vierecki | reverse complement strand
TGATGATGTTATTATTACGACCAGTTACACAATGAAATTAGAAAATTATAGTTATGTATCAAAAAATATCGATGACCTTGATAACTTCGAAAAAATGACCTTCAGAGCAAAATATATATTAGCCAGATATTTGATCCATTGACACCACGCACATTACGAAACAAATAGTTTTTGCTGCACAATAACCTGAAGAGATAGTTAGGTGGATCTTTGGACTGGATCACTGGATTCGTAAATCTTTACATTCAGATATGTATAATATCATGATCTTGAAATGACTTTAATTTTCGGTTGCTTGGCGCAACGAGATAAGTCATTTCAAGGTTGTTATGTTATACATATCTAAATGTATTTTACGATTAGTTAGGCGATGAAATTAGAAAATTGTAGTTATGTATTATAAAACATCGACGACCTTGATAACTTCGAAAAAATATATATTAGCCAGATATTTGATCCATTGACACCACGCACATTGCGAAACAAATATTTTTTGCTTCACAATAACCTGAAGAGATAGTTAGATTGCCTTACCACGCAAAGGAACGCAACTTTCGAAGGTCAAGGATATTTCAAGGTCATGTTACTCTACACATCTGAATGTGTTTTTAGATTAGCTACACGATGCAATTAAGAAAAGATGTGGTTATGCATAAAAAATACCGATGACCTTGCTAACTTCGAAAGCAATGACCTTCGGGAAAAAATATTGTTTGCAATATAACGGTTCCTTCAAACCCTTCAAATAATACACAAAATATTTTTTGTACCCTCACAATTGAAGGAGAAATTTAGGTGTCCTTACTTAGGTGAACCCACCCTGTACATGCTTTCGATCACATTCCGTCTCGATCCAGGCACGTCTTTTTCAGTCAATGTTTTTTAGCTTAGACCTTTTAATTGTTTCAGTCCGATTTTAATCAGTTATATGTCGTGACAGAAACATGTTCTGCGAGGGTGGAAGCATAGAGGACATTTTAAGGTCACCTTAATTTTTTTTTAATGAAAACACCTACTTTCTGTATCATGAATCGATAGATCATCGAATTCTGAATAAAAATGTATTGACCTCAGAAACAATTTTCTTTCTTCCTTAAACGATATCTCGTTAACCATTAGGTTTAGGACATATGAAGGTCAATACTTTTATACTCAAAATTTGATATACTATCGATCCATGGTATAAAAAAATACGAAATTCCATTTAAAAAAATGGAGGTGACCTTTAAATGTCCAAAGTACTTCCACCTGCAAAAAAAAACTATTATCACCATCGGATGGACCCCTTCGTAGGGTGCAATTTTATTTCAGCAAATATTTCTATGAAATTTATAGTTTCGAAGACCATAGTGTAAGGAAAAAGCCAAGCCGTCTTTAATTATAAAAGGACACACGGATAACCAATCGTTGACAAATGTATTTGTCGCGGCGGTTGCTCGTAAAGATCTGATCTTCTTTTCGTATTTCGTCGGCGATCGTATTTCTAATAACTCTTCTGTTAACTTCGATTCTTTATTATTATGAATTCAATTATATATATAGGGTTGATTATTAACATCCACACATACGATACATACATACATCATCCGTACTTTCACCCTATAATAGAGATAATTCTTTTTTATTAAGCTTATCCAGGCCCCAAAAATGAGGTCTATACAGCTGGACCTAAATCGCATTATTTTACATGGTTTGAGTTACAGAATTTAGTAGTTGAGTTACAGAAGTTAAACATTTTTTCAGAGTTTTACGGTTTGTGTATCAGTTAGCAGACTGTTTAGCATGTCAGGTTATATGCGCAAATTGCATTCTTTCAAAAACGTAAACATACGCGAACACGCCCTGATGTTGGCTATAGAGTTAAAGCAAGACTATTTTGTCGCGAATTGTATTCGAAGAGTTTGCTTTGAAACGATGGTTCTTTCGATGGGAACCAAAAAAAAACCACGATTCTCGTATCCGTAGGGCACCACCTCCAGGATTCAGAATCTCTGCGTACTCTTTCTTTCTCGGTTCCCTTCTATCCTGCAGGTCACGATTTCTCTCCGTCCCTCTAATTTCCTTCCGCGATGGTCTCCCGGCATCCACTCTCCCTCTCCGAATCGCGTCCCGTTCTCTCTCGACGGAGTCTCTTCCGTCGTATTCTCTTCCACTCCGGTTCGCCATTTACCTGTCTCCCCCGGATCTCTCTATCTCTTATCTTCCCTGGCCGCGTCTCGTTCTACCCTTGGCCCCGCACTGTTCCCACTCTCTATCGGCGTGCGGAGCAAGAGCACAGGAACGCACGCCTACATGGTCGACCACGTGGGTGTGTTGGCGGCCGGTTGTTACACAGGGGTCCCACGTGGTCACGTGTGGACACGCACACGGACAAGCCGCGCTGGTACTTACACGCGAGCGCGGACACGCGGACACGCGGTGGAACAGTCGCCACGGTGCGGTGGCTGGAGTGTGGAACCCACGGAGCCGAGAGGGTACGGGCGACAGGACAGTCCCGCGTACACACTACAGCGTTCCGCACTCATGCCTTGCGTTCTCCCGCGATAGATAGGCCACCGGCATCTCGGTTCCTCGATCGGGCGACCCGACACCGCCTTCGGCTTGCCGTCACCGAGGAACGAACACAGATATAGCCACCGTCTAATCTCTCCCGACACCAGGAATTCCGTCGGTCCTGTTGCAAAGAGATCGACATTTCACGAACATCGCTGATCTCGCGGTTCGCCACTGATCGTCTTGTAATCCCGCGTCAGCTGATCCCTCGGAAGGGATGGTTCGTCACAGGTCTTGTCCCGGGACACGTGATGTCGACCAGTCGAAGGATCACGCGCACCAAACGCCGGCACAAGCTGTGTTCATCCTCGAAGGACCCGGTGATTATCTTGATAGCCAGGCTACAGCCTATCTCGGGCTTCTAACAGCGCTTCTGGGTGTCCTGTCCGATTCCGAGTGACTGATTCGCTAGAACACTGGAAGAAGAACACGCAGAGAACTCGCAGGTGGCGAGTGACTGATTGCTCCAAAGTGGATGTTCTTGACTGAGTGTTTATATTGTGTTTCTCTGTTTCTACGGAAGTTGATCCCTCCAGCAGCCAACCCGCTGGTTTAGTGAATGAACGCGTTGGATTCAAGTTTTTATATCCAGGTTTTGTTGTGCTGCCTGTAACTGAGTGAATTAGTTTTCCTATCAGACCGTGCAGTTGCTCGGTGAATTGGAGTGTGACTTTTAGACTAGTTCATTTGGATAGTTGAGACACCAGATACTGTTGTACAATGTTACGCGAGATTCGCTCTCGGTTTCGTTGCCTGACGAGGGATGACATGACATTGGAACGTGTTTCGGGGATAGTTAAAGTGGTTGATCACAAAGAATATGAGGGCTCTTGATTTTATACTCTTGCCGACAGATTCGTTTTGCTCTTGAGCAAGAACAATCGTTGCGGAAACTAGAGAAGACTTTCCGCGAAGAGAAGTTAGTCTACATCATCTTTGTGTTCCATATATGGGTGCAAAAATCATAAAAAATTTTAAGTATTGTATAGTTCAATCTTTATACTCTAATTGTGTAAGTGCAAATTAGGTATCATTGTGGTTTATATTCAATGATTCGGTACAGCAGCTTTCTATGAAAATATTGTTTCGAGACGAGAAAAGTTCGTCCAATGAAATTTATAAAAATTACAGTTTTATAATTGTTAATTGCAGTGGTATTCGCTTTAGTGGAATAAAAACTTTAATCTTGAAAATTTCAAACACGCGAAAGAGTAGCAAACTGAAATTGCAGAAGAGAAGACTACTGTAAAAATTATACTAAATTGTTCAACAGCAAGTTTAGCTAAAGATTTTCAAAAAATTATGAGTCTTCGTTATTTGTCTATATCAGCAACGAAAAGCTTTACGTCGTTGTCCCAAGATGATCAGAATTAATCCTCGGACAATGGACGATTTTCATAGCTACATAATTAGCAATGCTTAGAATCGTGCACAGCTCTAATTAATAATTTTTAAAAATTTACCTTTGATGATATCTCACAGACATATCAGTTTTCCGATATCCTCGATGAAAAACAGCTATTCAGATATTTTAATTGCCACAAATTGAATACTTAAACGACAATTTGGATATTCCTGGACAAAAATGGCTCTGGCAATGCTTAGGACCGTTCACAGCTCTAATTAATAATTCTAAAAAATTTTATTTTTGATGATATCTCGTAGACATATCAGTCTTCCCGATATCCTCGATTAAACAGCTGCTCAGACAATTTAATTGCCACCAATTGAGTACTTAAATGATAATTTGGATATTTAATTTATAATATTTATGATATTTAATTAATAATTTTAAAAAATTTACTTTTGATGATATCTCGTAAACATAGCAGTATTTTCGATATCCTCGATGAAAAACAGCTATTCAGATATTTTAATTGCCACAAATTGAATACTTAAACGACAATTTGGATATTCCTGGACAAAAATGGCTCCGGCAATGCTTAGGATCGTTCACAGGTCTAATTAATAATTTTAGAAAATTTACTTTTGATGATATCTCGTAGACAGTTTAATTGCCACGAATTGAGTACTTAAATAACAATTTGGATATTCCTGGACAAACATAGCTCCAGCACAGTATTCGAAGGGTTAATCAGCTGGAAGAAATTTTGAAAAAATCCTGTGCAATCAGTAGAGCAGTCTAACCCCGTCACCGAACGAAATTACCTCAAGGATAGGAAAAGTGGCTCATGACTGGAAGTAGCGTCATTGTCTACTCCCGCCGTTCGTCCCGTCATCATTGAAACACGAGTCACTCGACAGCCAGTCGCACATGACCCTGTACGCAAACACAGCGGAGCGTACACGCACTTCCTACAATGTCGAGTGTCGGAAGAAGACGAGTGCCGAGAGTAGGGAGGGGCTAGATAGACGGGTTCCTCGCGGTTCAAGTGTTAGTCGAAATATTCGTGCCGACACGAAAAAGCTCGCCGGGGAGCACTCGCGAACCCAAGGAAAAAAAGCGCACGCGTAGCGGCGTGCTAATTGCTAGAACGCGAAGCGGACAATGTTCCCAGTGTCTTCGCGTATCCTTAGTTAATCACCTACAGACGGATTCGTTCTCGGAGCATTGAAACCTGCGAGCGAACAGTGATTTTAATGTCTCCGGAGTAATACGCTCGGGAATCCCGCCTCGTGCACCGCCGCCAGTCTTTAAACATCGACGCGCGTGCGCGTGTGCTCGATCCTCTGCCTCCAGTGATCCAGAACTCGATTTCCTATTCCGAGGATCCGTAAATCCACAGGCTCGTGCAGCGAATTTGAATATGTGCATCAGTGCAGTGTCTTAGTGATTTTTTTTTTGTGTTTCTCAGTGTTTCTATTTTGTGGATTAATCTTCTTTCTGCGATCGGTAACGTATGGGTACAGCGAGAAATCTACACACGTTTGTCTATAGACATGTCTCTTTTTCAATAGCGATCGAAAGATTGGGATCGATCAGAAAATTAGTCGATACTTCTTGTTTTTATTCAATCCATTGAATTATTTAATTTTTTTTAAAGGGCGACATTTTCAGAATATTTACAATTCACATAGATTGAGAACGATCAGAAAATTAGCCGACACTTGTTTTTATTCAATTCATTGAATTATTTAATTTTTTTAAAAGGAAGACATTGTCAAAATATGAACAATTGACATACATTGGGATCGATCAGAAAATTAGCCGACACTTTTTGTTCTTATTTAATCCATTGAATTACATAATTCTTTTAAAAGGACGACATTTTCAGAATGTGTACAATTGACATGGATCTACATAATTGTTTTTTAAATTTTCAATCTAGGCCCTCATAAAAATAGGTGTGAACAACGACTTCTAGTAAACTAATTCCTGTCACTTGTAAAAAAAATCCGAATAGTAAGATCTGATATTAAAATTATCGTCCTTTTAAAAGTGCCCGAATATCGCTGTGGTTCGCTGTAGTTAATTTCAGGTTAACGCCGTCTGTTTTTATATTTTCCAGACCAGTTTCAAGTAGTTTCAAATATTGTAGGAAATGTTTGTAACACTGTTTATATTATTTGTTCGGTTATTGCTTAAACGATGCTAATCTTTCAGGCGCTGTTTTATATGTCCAAAGTGAACATTCAAGTTTCTTAGCGTATATTGATACTTCGCTTATCTTAATGCACGCGCAATTCCTTCCCGAGTAAATCGATTAACGTCTACGAACGGACAACATTTTCTACCGAATTTGACCGGAGTAGCAAAGAATGAAATTTAATAGGTAGTTGTTAGCAGACTCGCTAGTAAAAATTATTTTTGACTGGTTAATGTTCTTAAACCGACAGCGACTATCTTTTTAACGTTAAACCATCCTTCGATCATTCCATTACACCACTGAATTATTCACAAAAGTGTTTCGGTGTATAATGATATTATTCTTTTAACGAATTTAAGATCTTTTTTGAAATATAGAACACATCGTATATTTTAATTGAAACAGAATTTCTTCTGAATAAAATATTACATTAGGTTGGCAACTAAATTCGCGACCTCTTGTTTCGCAATTCTATTATTGTATCATTATAATTTCATTTAATGACTTTCCTCTTGAACTAAATATCATTGGGAAGATCTGAATTTTACGATTAATTAGATATAAAATACTCGTGCTTAAAATATATATATATAAACGATTTTATTTGAGAAAATATTAGAGTATTAGAAATTAAAGCTTTAAAAATGCAATTATTCAATTAAAACTAAATTTAATGTTGAAACGTAGTCAGATGGTAAAACTTTATCTAACAATAAGTAAATTAATTCATTCAACAATTATTAACATAAATTTGAGTGGGCCACATCGGTCCCAATAGGTCACTTAAAGAGTGAAGCTTCATCATGTGTTACAAAACCGGATGCCTTGAATGTCTATTATTATGAATAAACGACTAACAATTCAACAGAATAAACAACTATTCGAGTACGCTTCTTCGTAAGATAAAAAAACGTGGTAATAAAAGCAATGTATACGAAAACATCGTAACAAGTTCAATTATGTCAGGTACAGTACACCGAAGTAACCTTGACTGAAACTGTTTTGATACTCTCGGGATGTAGTTTTGTTGATAGTACACGAGAAAGTGGCGGTAGAATCATGGACGCGCGCGTGTACACCCGATGCACGTTTATATTGTAATCGACGAGCAATTCAACCGATTCAAGGTAATCGACTAGACCGAGACTTCGATCCCGATTAATCGGGGAAAATGGCGAATGGAGGCGGAATTAGCGATGGCTCGCGAGCTATTTAGTCGGCAGTCAGATACCTGCATTCAAGAATCTTCCAGATACCGGGAAAGCCATTCGTCTTGGCAGACATCGTGGTCATTAAGTTAACACGGCGTATCGGTCGATCTAAGAGCTGCCAGGAGCTCTCATGGGCGAATTTATATCATTCCAGGCATCTCTTCTACTTAACTCGTTCGCAAAATCCGCAGCAATCGCTCGATTTCATCTGCGAATTCCTGCTTGAATAATCTCTGCCGTATTTTCGTTACAATTTCAGCGATTTCGCTCGTAGATCAAGCACACTCGACTTTTCCACATTGTTCTCAGCGTTGTTAAATGAAAATTCTGTAAGGAATAGCCGTATTTATTATGACCAATCTTTTTTTAAATTTTGTTGTTATTTTCGATTTTCTACTTTTTTAAATTTAACTATATATAGGGTTGTCTACTAGTACGCATACATACACACATTCAACCCTATAATTCTAAGGTAAAATTCAGATATTTATTCATTGGTTTATTTGATAACAGGATAAACAGACTGTGGATTTTATGCAGTTATAACAAAAATGGTTAGGTACAATTTAATGATGTGGACATATTAAAAAGATTTAAAGACATTAGTGTACTAGCGTAAAATTCAGATATTTATTCATAGATTTATTTGATAACAGGATAAACAGACTGTGGATTTTATGCAGTTATAACAAAAATGGTTAGGTACAATTTAATGATGTGGACATATTAAAAAGATTTAAAGACATTAGTGTACTAGCGTAAAATTCAGATATTTATTCATTGGTTTATTTGATAACAGGATAAACAGACTGTGAATTTTATATAAATTTATAACAAAAATGGTTAGATACAATTTAATGCTCTGGACATATTAAGAAGATTTAAAGACATCGATGTACAAGTTTCAGCTTACTAAATTAAAAGAAGAAAGAAATTTTTTTTCGGCTCTTGTATCTCGCAGTCAATTTAAACTTTTGTATTTTCCATGAAGATATTAGTTACCTTAATGATATATTAATGGTATAGGTTATCTCAAAGATGGCAAAAATTAATGGAACAGAATGGAAAATATATTCTATATATTCTATAAAATATATTCTGTAAAATATATTCTATAATATATTCTATATATTCTATAAAATATATTCTGTAAAATATATTCTATAATATATTCTATATATTCTATAAAATATATTCTATAAAATGTATTCTACAAAATAAATTCAATAAAATAAATTCTATAAAATTCTATAAAATAAAATATATTCTATAAATCTGTGAATAAATATCTTAACGCGTATTCTTCGAAAGAGTCAGAATTCTTGAAAGTTTTAAAAATTGCTCTATCATTATTGAGAATATTGTTTACATCATTAAATAAATTGTTATCTAAGCAATTACTAAACATTTAAGTATTGTTGTATGAGGTATTCTATTAATTTTATATCCATAAATTAAAAAAAAAAAATGATGTAGAACGGAAATGAGTTGAAATAGAAAACGCAACTGTTTCGTCAATATTTACATGATAGATTTTACTCGTATCAAACGTTGTGGAACTTTTCGTTGCGTGTGTACCCTTCGAATGGGGTCCTTGAGCTAAACACCCATTCTTCGTGTTAATTCATACCGTTTAATACAGATTAACAGTCGGTTAGCGAGTAAATGCGAATAGTTCGTTTTCCTTGGAGCATTGACTAATTTAAGCCAATGAATTCGAAATTCGTTTGGAAACCGCTAGGGATGAATCGCAGAATAAATCTCCGCGCTGAGAACGTTCCCGTGCATTTCTATTTGTACACACGTTCATATTCTGGATCAGAACGATGACCGTATGGGGGTTTATTAACCCCGTATCTCGTCTATCGGAATCCGTTTCGATCGATTCTCTTCGACGGCTCATATCAGCCTCCCCTTTGTTCGCGGCCATCTGCTTCCCTTTAAATTATACGATTCTTTAGGTATTTCACGTTAATTAATACGAACTTGAACAATGAGAAAGACGCTTTTGCTAGTGTTTTTTACCTATATTTTCCACGCGCTGATAAAGGTATCGACGGAAGCAAATAAAACAGATCGGAGAAATAAATAAATGATAGAGTCGCGTTTTTTCCTTTCAATTCGAGTTATCTTCTTTTCGAGATTTTCTTTTATGCCGTTTCTCCCAGAGACCTGTCAAATGATATTGTATATAACGTGTGAGTGTAGTGTGTCACATGCGAGGTTCTATTCAACAGGAATTTCGTTGTCAATATTACTGATACTGTTATCTAAATCCATCTTTTAGAATACAATAAAAAAAAATGTGAAAATTTTCTACAAACGTCCAGAATCTAGTTATTATTGAATAGAATGAAAAACAATAACAATAACAATGAATATTATATCTATTTATGCACGTTCGCACACACAATTTGTGTAAATTGATTTCTGAATTTTATTTGAACAGTTTCTTATACAAAAGATATCATTTAGTAGAAATGCAATACAATTTTCTAATCAATTCTCTTCCCTACGATTTCATCCCTCGTTGTTCAAAGCTATTCAAAGTTATTCAAAATTGTAAGAATAGTAACCATATCGTGTCAATGAAAAACAATAATAATGAATATTATATCTATATATGCACGCTCGTACACACAATTTGTGTAAATTGATTTCTGAATTTTATTTGAACAGTTTCTTATACAAAAGATATCATTTAGTAGAAATGCAATACAATTTTCTAATCGATTCTCTTCCCTACAGTTTCATCCCTTGTTATTCCAAGCTCTTCAGCTGCTAGAAACTATTATATTTAGTAGGTTGAATTTGTACTATTATCGAAAATATTGTTTAAATTATTAGATATATCAGTGTCTAACCAATTACTAAACATTTAAGTATTATCGTATTATACAATTTCGTATCTAGCAAACTTAAAAAATCATAGAGAATGGAAATATTCTAGGTCAGAAGAAACGTTTGATTTTAGAGTTAAAATGCAAGCAATTTTCATTTCGCACAAAGATTCGCAGTTTATTAATCAGCATCTTTCACGGAGTAACATTAAAATACTGAAACCGAGAACGTACCCTAGCAGCACAAAAATATTAAATGGATATTTTTTTCAAATATTGGAAAAATAATTTTTAAGCCACATTTTTTCATATGAAAAAAATATTGGATCTGAACATTGTATACATGTACAATGCACAAGAACAAACATTATCTGTAAATATACAAGATTAATAATAGGTAAAATATACAATAAAAAAATATACCGGAAAAAATATTCTACTCCTAATATTAAATATTTGTTATATAATGAGAAACATTTTTTTCATAATATGAAACAAATATTATTTGTATATTATTAACAAAATATTTTACTTCTAATATGAAATAAAGATTTATTTAATGTTTATAAAAAAATGTTTTTCTCGTAACATGAAATAGATATTTCGCGCATATTTAAAAAGAAATATTTGTTACTTAATATAAAACAAATATTCTATGTATATTTGAATATTAAAAAAAGATTGAATCTCTTTTGAAGATTACATAAATTTGTATACAATATTTTGTGCTACTAGGGTATTTACTATCCAGTGTAAATCCTCGTGTGTTAGGTCGTTTCGTCATGGTTGCACGTGCAGGCGAGTCAATAGGGAAAAAATGTGGTACGTGATCGACAGGACGTAGGATCGTGAACGACGCCGTGGAAACTCCTCATATTTTATCGAGACTACAAATCGCGTCGTTTGAATGGGACGTACGCGGTGTAGTCCAGTCGGGTACACTCTCGTGCACGCTTCCATCGTACCGGAATCGTGTATATCGGATTTTTCGCAAGGTTAATCGGGCCGCAGGTGCTCGCCTATTAAATTACAAGCCTATAAACTCGGTGCCGGTAGTCTCGGTGGCGCGCGATTAAAGGCGGCCGCTGCGCTATCGTCTCTTGAATTACGCAAGAAGTTGACACCGCCGCTACCTGTTTGTAAATTAAAAATGCCGCGGACGCATTAACCCGTCGTAACTCGGTGATTTTATCGGCGGCCGACGCGCGTTCCACGCCGTAAAATCGTGTCTCCGGTTGGCTCGCGGTTCGCCGCGCTTTATCGAATCCACCGGATAATGTTCCTCCCATCACGGAAGGACACGCTCCCACCACGACGCGCCGCGCCGCGACGACGTTGCCGTGAGAAAATCCTGCTTTCTCGTCAGACAGTGAAAACTCATCCTCCTTAAAACCGCAGTCAAATTTATGTAAACGTTCGTGCTCACGTTGCATTCCTTGTTAGTTTTTAATTCAACGTTTACCATCCGAGCATTCCTGATCCGTATTTCTCAAGCAATTTCGTTCTTGTTTATTTATT
>CM052344.1:9791715-9801828 GCA_028455595.1 Lasioglossum vierecki | reverse complement strand
AAGGAGGTAGTGCGAGAACTTGGCTGGTGCACTACCGTGCACCTAGACTAGTCTAGTTTATGAAACAAAACTTGATATTAAAAAGTCACGCGTATGTCATGAATGGATTTTAATTCGTCGAGTTTGAATCGACATAGAATTTCTACCCTTGTATGCTTTCCAAACAAAAGATATTTGTGAACTGCAATTAATGTTATCGGCGCACTGGTTCGATCCAAGGGAACATTTGCAAAAATATTACATGAAATTTAATTCAACGTTTCGGTCTCAATCTTGACCATTTTCAAGAATAGAAAATTTCATTGTTGCGTCTGTAAGAAGTGTAAAGATATTTGTTCTACGATAAAACAATCGAAGAATACGAATTTCAGGTGGTATTTCTTTGATCGAGTAATTTCAATTAAGATTTTTACTTTGAATTTCTCGAAGTTTATTTATGAAAATATTTATACCACACGAAACATTGATGTTTCGTTAGTTATTGGCGGCATTGTGCATCCCCGACTTATTTTCATCCTGCTTCTCCCAGTTTACCAGTCTACTGTCATTCGGGGAACTTAGACACATCCCCTCTAACGTACGTGGTTTCCACATCAAAGAAAGCAATTTGTTAATGAGGCATAATTATCCCCCCGTTCACAATGCCAGACGGCGTCACGCTGTTGTACCACCGACATGGGGAGAGAAAACACAAACCGAGTGTTTCGGACGGAGTGGCGTTACGACAAGGGATGATGGGGGAGAATGGGCCAGACGATTTTCTTAACGATTCAGACACGTTCTCCGCATTTTTGTCGGCTACCCACCCTGATGAACTTGAACCTGACATGGTAGACTATGTTTTACCATGACTCGGTCGATTTTTAATAGTATTTAAACAAGATTTATTAATCATCAATAGTATGTACTCATTTCTTCTTGCCTTAATATAAAGGTCAATTTTTAATAGTATTTAAACAAAATCTATTAAACATCAATGGTATGTACTCCTTTCTTCTTGCCTTAATATAAAGGTCAATTTTTAATGGTATTTAAACAAAATCTATTAAACATCAATAGTATGTACTACTTTTTCATTCCTTAATATAAAAATCTATTCTTTTGTAATCGACATATAATACTAAACCTACCACCACCGGTCAAAATAACCGGTTTCCGATTTACTATTTTACAATTGTCGATACAATAAAAATGATTTCGTAAAAATTAATTGTATAAATATCTTTAGTAAAGCACATATCATAAATAGGATAGTCTAACTAAAATCTATCTGGTCATTTTTTAAGGGAACATGTACCAGTTACTTTTAAGGCTTGGTAAGTTTAGTGTTAAAACAGTAAATAGATTCGAGAAGTATTAAAACAGTAAATAGAATCTGCGTAAAAATTCGCTGTCCGTTAATTTTTATATTCTTTTATACTCGTTTGACTCTTGTACGGGGTAAATAATTTTCCCCATTCACGCTTTTCATCTCATGGTTTTAATTCTATGGAATCGGCAAATATATTTATGCTAGGTCTCCTGTTTACTGAATTTATCATATGCCAGTGAATCAAGGTGATTGAAATCGGAGAGGAAGTCCCTAATGTAAACAAATACCCAAACAATTTGAGATACATTGATACCCTATACTAACTATCGTATTAACACGTATCACTGCTGCGATGCTTGATATGTGGAACGTATACAATGCTAATACATCAATTTATGTACCTTCATTCCTGCATAGTATGATATTGAATGATTAAGTCTTTCCCCCTTGGATTGCACATCGAATTGGAGGTTATAGTTGAACTCTTCCACAGTTCGTGCAAATTAATCGCAGTGGTGTTGAAACACCAATAGAGAAAGGCAATCGATGATTTACAATGTACAATTCGCTGGTAATGGCCACTACGTTTACCACAAGCACAAATCATACACTTCCTAATGATGTGGCCAGCATTTTCTTGCGTGAGTTTCCCCCGTTCCGCCGAGATTTCACCTGGTCCATATTTCACGTTGCTCGGCGTTGTTAATACAAAAACGTTCCTGTTGCGAAAGAAATCGCCTCTCTCGAGGAAAACGATAAATTACACGCAACAATTTCCTGCTGCGCTGTAGGAGGATACAGGTTTTCTTATAACACGGAACCGTCTCGGAAACGGACGGAGGACACAAATGTGATGAGTAGATGGAAGATATTTTATAAATATTATTTACACATTCATACCATTTTCTGACACATAGCGTGCAGTAGAATAATGATTTCAAATAAATTTTTCGAGTTACGAGTGCAGTGAGTAAACGTGGAAATACAATCTGTATTGGTAGGTGTAGTACAACCCCTGGCACAATGTTTCCGATCGGAGCCATTGATACAGATTTTAGAGGAAACATTCACAACATTGAAGTATAATTTAAAGCAATTTTGCAAGTTTGATTTAAACTTTATATGATGTAAAACTGGTTCTAATTATTAGTGAGAAATATAATTTTACGTTTAACTCGTGTGTCTGGCAATTGTTTACCTTTAGTAAATTCATATAAAATTAATAATATTTTCATTCATATTTTATTCATATTAAATTAATAATATTTTAATTTATATATAATTGACAATATAAAGTATAATTCATATAAAAATAGGAAATACGTTTACAATATCTTAATAGGTTAAACTGAAATGGTTTAAACAATGTTGCATTTAAAATAAATTAAAATGTGAAATGAAAAACGAGGAAAAATTAACTCGCTGTTGAACAGAGTTAACCCTTTGCACTTCTTTGTCAAGTGTGATTCGACATCAAAAAAAGAAACATAAATAAAACGAGTTCGTATCTGTACTTAATCCTTTATTTATTTATTTTATTCCTTAATGAAAAATCAATCTAAGATCACAAATATTAATTGCAACAAAGTTTGAGAGTTCTATATTCAATATAGTTGGTAAACAAAATTGTTTGAAATAAGTAGCAGTGAAGAAACTGTGGGTTCAAGTAAATTTTAAATGATACAGTTGAAACAGTAGGTAATTATTGGCGATAAAATTGAAAAATAATTCAGAATGCAAATAGTTAACATTAGAAAATGTTGTTCTTGCTCGCAGCAGCGTTTATTATTATTATTTATTGCTTTTAACCAATTGTTTCTAAATTCTAATGGAGCATTGTTTAAGGAAATTATAAATTATTTTCAGACCTTTTATATCAGATTTATATAAGAAGGAACTAATTCAAAGAGGAAAACACTACTTGTCTTTGAGGAGCTTTGTTTCTAATGTATTACGTTCGCTTTCATAGTCAGGGCATTGCCATATAACATGATTTAGGTCTTGGAATTCTGCTCCACAGTTGGTCAACAAAATTGTTTGAAATAAGTAGCAGTGAAAAAACTGTGGTTTCAAGTAAATTTTAAATGATACGATTGTTGTCGATAAAATTGAAAAATAATTCAGAATGCAAATAGTTAACATTAGAAAATGTCGTTCTTGCTCGCAGCAGCGTTTATAAAGCTAATGCTGAAAATATCCATACACCGTGATTGATAATCAATTCGGCTATAATTAGTACGTAGTACGTTATCAAGGCGATTGTTCCACGATCGGTGGAAATTTCGGTGACAATAGACCGCAGCTCATCGAACCATCGACAGGGCCTGCGCCTGTTTTTACGTAACCGCTTCCGCAATCCGTGTCCCGTAATAAAAGAAACCGCTAGGAACATTGTGCCTCCATTCTCGTGCGGATAATTCTATTATTCTGACGGGCGAGCGATCGAAAACAATTTGTCCGGTTCGACGAGTCACGCATGACGCCGTGCACGATTACGTAACCGAAGAATAGTTCGCCACGTTGATTGGTGTTCTCGCTACGTTAATTCCGTTTCGACGTACGGCATGCACACGCGTTGAAAGCGATCGTGGACAGGTTCTTTTTCTTTCGCGCATCCGTTGGTGGTTTAATGGCTCTTATTACGCGAGACAGCCATAAATTATTCATCGGTAGTTACGCTGTCAATTGCAAGACGTCTAGACGACGAACGGTAATAGGTGGCCGTGCCCTTCAGACAGGATGTTCATATAGTTGTTCCGGTTGAGGTAGTGATTTTATATCGATCCAAAAAAGACACGCCGGGGACAAGATTACATAGCGATCTTACCATCCATTATTGCATAACGTTAATGACTTTTTTACATTTATATATGATTACATTTATATAGGATTTAGACTCCGCGACTTTCTTTTTTTTATTTGTCGATCGTATGTTTAAACAAAGTTGATATTTTTGGCGCACCAGTTCGGTCAATTTAATTGAAAACGATTTTGCAGTATATTAATGCTGACGTTTCAATATAATATAATATTTTGTTGATGAGAACATGCTAAAAACAATTTTTGAAATATGTTAATTTCTTGCTTATTGAAATAACTTTAAGAATTATAGAAGAACAATGTGTGTTATGTTCGGGTCTCACTTGTAATTTGTATTTCAACTCTGCGACTTTCTTTTTATTTGTTGATCGTATGTTTAAACAAAGTTGATATTTTTTGGCTCGATTTAATTAAAAGCAATTTTGCAATATATTAATTTCGACGTTTCGGTCTTTGTTTAGACCCTTTTCAAGAAAATAATGATTGCATCTGTGAATTATTAAAACAACACAAAAAGTAATGATTTGTTGATGAGAAATTAATATCTTGCAAAATTTCTTTCAACTAAATTGATCGAACCGGTGCTCCGAAAATATCAACTTTGGAATTACAAGTCCTTGGTCTTCATTTTTAGATTCGTTTCATCGTATTAATAAGTAGAGAACCAATTTTATGCATTTATGACAAAAATGAGTAGGTGTAATTTAAAACAGAATAAAAGTATTAGATGAATTTTAAAATACTATTATATTCTATTATATAATACTTTGTATTCAACATATGAAACATATTAAGAAAGAAAACAAACTCTTGTGTCGTTCCAGTTTGTTGCAATTCAGGTACAAAATTTTTATTCAGCATAAAGATCTGCTGCGGTGTCGATTAGTAATTTATAAAATATACATATTGTTATTTTATAATAAATCAGTGACAGTACCACCAACAACTCCTTAGGTGTTCCCATTTAAATGTCCCACCCGGTATATATATTTTTTATATTATTATATTATATATAATATAATATATATTATATATAATATAATATATATTATAATAAATAATATAATATATATAATATATAATATACAGGGTGAGTCCGCAGAAACAGAACACCTAAATATCTCCATTACTTTTCGTTATACAAAAAAAAAATTCATAGGACAAAGTTACACTGTTTGAAGGGTCACATATAACGGTGTAAGGGAAACAAATTTTCAAAGTCATATTTTAATGAGATTTCAAGAATTACCTCTTTTCTCGCACAACTTGGATTTTTGCAAAAATTTTCGGTCCTGTTTCGTGCAACGAGCGAGGTTTTTTTACCTGCAACTAAAGTTGTCCGACGATTACGAAGTAGATCTTCGTTTACCCTTTAGTTTTTCCTCGATGGAATCGCTCGGGCAGTGGGGCGGCAGGAATCGATCCTTATGCAAGGAGGCAGGCAGTTTGACGCATAATCCCAGACCGTCTCCGTTTTCGCGAGCAGACACCGATGTGTCAGACGTTTTTCACCTTTCCCCCGGAACGGCTACGGGTCCCACGCCATTGTCGCCGGAACAAACGATCGTCTTCATCCGTACGGCGCTTCACCGTTTCGCGAGTAGACTCCTTTTTATTTATCCCGGAACAAACGGTCGGCAGACAGCTGACGTAGGAGGACAAAGACGCCGGACAACTTTACTCGTTCCGCATAAAAGGTAGACGGGGATCGGCGCGGTGGAGCGCGACTTGCTTTGCCCTTCGCCCTTGTCCAGGTCTCCCGCTGCGACACTGGACAACGCAGCCAGATAAGAAGAGGAACCCGAGCATAAAGAGACCGTTGCGCGAAAATGTCGCTGAAATTGTCCTCGTTCCCGGCTTATTGATTCGCTGCTCGCAGAACTTCGCCCGCCGATTCCCTTCTGCTTCTGACAGCCGTGAAAAATTGTCAACTAAATATCTAACAACCAGTAGATACTTCGGGACAAACCCTTTCGGCTATTTCTATCTCTCAACTCGGTGGTTATTAACCTTTTCACCACGTTTTTTTTTTAAATTCATATTAGCTCGGTTTCTTGTCTATTTATTCGGTGACAAATTTAACAATTGATTTTAAACTGACTTCTTGGGACTGGATGGTAATGCAATATTTAAAACAAAAATTTAAAAAGTCTATCCGTTTCGGAGAAATAACAATTAACCTGATTTGAAATCTCTTCTCCAAATTAATTGTCCCTTTGTTAGGCTTCAGAAAGATGATCACGCAGGATGATTCATTGCATAAGCTTCCTGACGTTTCCCTGATTAAAACGAGCCCAAACACGACACAATTCGGACCACAACTGTTCCAGTGCAACCAGTGACGGGTTAGGCCCCGTAGAGGAGTGCTACGGGCCCCATGCTTCTGGGGGCCCCGCGCTTGCAGCAGAAAATTGACCTAAAATTTGGTCGATACCGTCCCCAGATATTTTTGCTAAAAAAATATCATTCATTGAATTTTATTATATTATTGTGCAAAACCTACTGTCCCTGATAACATTTTCTACGGGCCCCGAAGTTCGCATAATCGAAACTCCACTATTCCGTGGATTACGTAGTCAAATACGATCCGAATGGTGTCGTGCTTGGACTCGTTTTAACCAGAAAAACGTCACGGATGTATTAGTATATGTTTTATAAACATTATGACAATTAAAGAAAAACATATAAAATGTCGCAAAACTCAAGGACGACCGTAATCAAAAGAAATAATGCCTTTCGGACGCTTCGAGGTTTCCCGCAATTGTTAAGATATCCACAATATTGAAGCACGCGATTTAAAGCTTAACTCGTAGAGTACAATGGCGGTGCGATTCCATCCGTAGAACGGTGCCCGGACGATGGCCGCGAAATTACATCGTTATCGAGACCTCTTATTGCCAGAATGGGAATTACTTTACCACGAAACCTGTTCCCTTTATCTGGAATCTATTCTTAATCTATCTTGAGCGGACTTCGATCGTCGCTTGTCAACTGCATTGTCACCCTACGATAACTTCCCTTAGTTTATCGGTACGTTGGAACAAAAAACTAAACAATTGTTTTCCTCAATGATTTGACAATGACTTTCGTATATTTATGATACAGGATGCTTTACCTTAATATTTCCTTCGATTGTGGAAATATAAAATATAAATAATTAACGCTAAACCTATCGAGTCTCAAAAGTAACTGGAACATGCTCCCTTAATTTGATTTAGACTTTGTGCGACTCTACCAAAGACATATGTACAATAATTTCTTCTCAAATAATTGTTATCATTTCAATAAGTGTAATATAAAAGAAAATAATTACAATTGCTATTTAATTTGTTGTCTTGACTGTAATAAAATAATCTAAACCCTTTAGATATTGTGCTAATTAAAACTTATATGCAATTGTAATAATAATGTATCGAGGAATATAATCATTATTACAATCAATCAACATTTTTTATATTTTCTCATGTATTTAATCATTTTGGGAGGACTGAATAGAACTCGACAAGTTTCAAAAAATCTGTTTTTGAACCAAACATTCTGATCGAGCAGTCCCGAACAGACGAATAATGTGGATAGACAGCGAACATTCTCAATGCCGCAAACAGTACGGTATCACAATAATAAATTAATTGTTGTCTATTACGTACACATTTGGTAATAATTTGGCAAGCTAATGACAATTAGTCGTTATTATTTATGTCGTAGAGCCAGATATAGATTATGAGTTAGAATGCATTATCACTACTACAATATCAATATTAATAATAGATCGGCTATGAACGATAATAATCGCCTGTGCACGAGGAAATCTGCAAAATATCATCCGTAGGGTTAGTTTAGCTCGCGTGTTCATCGATCCCACGAAATAAAAAAATCGTCAGAAAACGTTGTTTCTCAGGTATGTACAAGAGTGCAAGTATAAAAGAGAGAAATCTAATACGCCGTTCGCATACACAGCCGGAAGATACTTGTGAGCAGTATCTGGCTTGTATCGCGACGCCCGCAGATACTCGAGATACCCGGTTTCTTCGGTGAAAAAGGGAAAAAGAGTCGTCGCGAGGTGCCCTTCTTCCTCCCATTTTACGGGTTTCTGCGTTCGCACGGATATTAATCGCGAGATAGGCGACCGCGAGCAAACGACGCGACGGAGAGGTTCGCGAGCCCCGCCAGGATTTTTCCCAATCACGAGTTAAAAGGGTTTTCGCTCGCCCGAGCAGATCGCGCGCGTGCGCATCGGATCATTATAATCGAGGCCCGCCTTTTCCGTCGCTGTTTCGCCTTCGGTATTAATTCGACAAGCAAAGCGCCGCTTCGTGATCCCCCACAGCACACAGACACATCCAGAGGTAGAGGCAGTATCGTCACACCGAAGAAATTGAGGGGAATACAGCTACCCGCTCCCCGTTCTCGCCGGATTAGTCACGTGGACGCGTCACGTGACCGGTCCATGGCGGAAGAGTGGGAATGCTCGGCGTAGGAGGGGTAAGATAAAGCAGTAATGCCAGAACGAGGAACCAGGAGGAACTTCCCCTCCAGCTGGGACCCCCACTCTTACCTCTACTGCGCACACACACGCACGAACATACCGCTAGTCTGCCAGTGTGAGTCACACAGTCACGCGGTAGAAGTACGAGTGGGGGCCCAGTCGGAGGGGAAAGTTCCTCGTTCTGGCATCACTGGAGTGGAGGACAAGTCTTAATCTGGCGACCCTGGGTAGCGGCGCAACAAGGTAGCGGTTTCAAGAGGTCTCTGTGTGCGTGGTCCCCGCGGAAACTATGAGACCAGCCAGATGGACGGAGAAGGAAAGAGAGCTGCGCGATAGACACGGGACACCACACCGACGCGCGTCGTCGAGCCAAGCTCTCTCCCATGAGAAATCATTGCCGGCTACGAATACGCGGCGCTCGTCAACTCATTGCTCTGCAATCCCTGGATGAATGGCCGTGACAAAACCGTAAACGACCGTAATTGCGTTACGGTACCTGGATCGCTGGCGAGCAGTAGCCCCCCCTCCCCGACTGATCGGAGAACCTAAGACGTTCCCGCTGGAACGCTGGAAACTCGATGACGGAAGCTACCAGCAGTCTTGTTGCGGGACGAATCAGTTCGGTTTGTACGGGAATTGGGATTAGCAGTTCGCGATGTCTTGGGAACGAGCGTTCTCTTTGGAATATAGGTTGACTCGATGAAAGTTTGATTGCCGGGGGATGGGTATGTCTCTCCGACGATACTTAGCTGCTGGTACTTGACGTGAGCTTGTTATGTAACTGGCTGGAAGAGACGAAATTGGTTCGCGATGGGAATTCCCTAGATTGTTCCGACTGTCGTGTTCCCTTCGCTATTTTTTAATCGCGTTCGTTTGATGATTGGATATCCGTTTGAAGCTTCTCGAGTTGCAGCTCCGTTAGGATGATAAGATTCCAACGCATCAGGGTGCATTACGAGACTTATCATTTTCTCATGCGTAAATTAACGCGATGAATGTCACCTTGTTGTTTGTTAACTCAAGGAGATGATATTCTACATATGTCGTGTATGTCTGTAGATATACATCCTATGTATGTATGAGTATCAACTTTGTTTGAATTCGTTTTAACACCAGCCACAACATTAAGGTGATAATATTCTACATATGTCGTGTATGTCTGTAGATATACATCCTATGTATGTATGAGTATCAGCTTCGTTTGAATTCGTCTTCACGCCAGCGACAACATTAAGGTGATAATATTCTACATATGTCGTGTATGTCTGTAGATATACATCCTATGTATGTATGAGTATCAACTATGTTTGAATTCGTCTTAACACCAGCCACAACATTAAGGTGATAATATTCTACATATGTCGTGTATGTTTGTAGATATACATCCTATGTATGTATGAGTATCAACTTTGTTTGAATTCGTCTTAGCACCAGCCACAAAATTAAGATGATAATATTCTACATATGTCGTGTATGTCTGTATATAGATATACAT
>CM052344.1:9776649-9791615 GCA_028455595.1 Lasioglossum vierecki | reverse complement strand
GACGGATGAGGGTTAATAGATATTTTGATTGATAACCAGAAATGCAAAGTTCAGTTTATATAAAACTAGAAAATACAGGAATAATAATAACTTCTCTCGCGAAGTAGAAGTTACTAAAAAAAAATAGAAGTGTTCATCTCGACCGCAAGCTATGTAAAGATTAGCTCCGCGACACTCGAACAGCAGGTATAATTCCACTCCATTCACAGAAGACGAATAACTTGCATAACAGGCGTATTATCCTTTTATCGCGGGGCGTAGATGTTCGAAATAAATCCACGTTTCCGTAGACTTGCTCTCTGGACACATAAATTTTTCCTAATCGACTGAATATGTATAAGATCTTCAACTACCTTCCCAAGAAAATTTGCGTTTCCTCCATCAAGCGCATCCCTTAAGCTAACAGCCACGATGCTTTCTACGGACGCATTAAATGTAAAGAGAGGAGAAAAACAGTAAAAAAAGAAAAAGATATAGAAGTAACGTATCACGTCGTGGTATAGCTGGTGGAGGTACGGAGAGTTCCGATCCGCCCTCGCCTCGTGCATTTTAACGTCATCCCCGGTTGCGGCGTGGGGGTGACGCGGCCTCCGGCATAACAAATACGTCCCGTCGCCGCGTGTCCCGCCGTTGTCCCGCGTGTCCCGCCGCTGTCCATTAGCCGGTCGCTGGAACACGGACCCCGTTTCCAAGTTTCTCGAACGTAGGGACATGACGTAATGAGGTAATACTTAAATTGCGTCCACGTGCCGCGGCAATATCGACAGCCGCGGCACAGAGGGCCTATGGCATGGAAAGCCGTCGCCGGATGGGCAGAACTAGGCCGCAAACAATGGCCCTGCCTCTCGTTAACGACGCCGCTCGCCTGGCGTCGGCTGCATCATCATCCGGCGCAGTCCTGGCCGAACTGCAGCCTGCCTGTTCTCTCCGTCTGTCTCCCTCTCAGCGGTGTGCGTGCAACGACTATCGAGTGTCCTGCAAGATATTGAGACTTTGACTAGACTCACTCTCCCTCTCTCTCCTACCTGCGTTCTATCCTCCAGTGATACGAATGTGTGATGGTATTCGGTGCATTGACGAGACATTCCGCCGGATCGGTTTCCCTGGATCTGATTGGCGCCCATCGGATAGACTAGCCAGCTGATCTGAAATGGATCTAGAACCGGAAGAGACCGACCACCGAAGGGAGTTGTAGGGCTTTGACACGGACCAAGTTGTTCGGTAACGTTGGCTCCAGAACCATGTCCATCGTGTGCTGTTTTATTTGAGATGACGTTGCTCCTCGTGCTGTTCGAATATGGTGACCAGTAACGCGTCAAGGTAGATTTCTAGTATCCCCATAGACATGGTACAACGCTGTTCACTACCGATTGGACAAATATCGATTACATTGGTTGCGTCGCTAGTTTCAATTTTTTAATCTGAGTTTACGATATGGTCGAATTAGGCGATGTTATTTTTAAAAAAGTGTCCTGTTGTCCCTCTAAACGAATTTTTCGCTTTGCGACCTCTGGGTATGGCTGGAAAGTGTCAGCGGAATTTTCCTGAGGAAATCAGCTCGGTGATACAAACATTGAAGATTGTATTAGCTTTTGTAGTCTTGTGATCATCTTGAAACGTTGCTCGTTGCAACGTTGGTAGATTTTTGTGAAATTTTTGGGACACAGTAAATCCTTAAATACTGTCCAACAAGCGTATTCTGGGCAGGGGTCCCATAGAAATCACCGTCACAGTTTTCATCTACTCCAGATTTGACCGACAACGCCTTTAACCGACAGCGGATTTGATTGATAACGAATTTGATCGACAGCAAATTTGATCGACAACGAATTCGATCGACAACGAATTTGATCGACAATGAATTTGATAGACACCACATTTGAGCGACAATAAATTTGATCGACAACGAATTTAATCGACAACGAATTCAATCGACAACGAATTTGATCGACAACAAATTTGTTCGACAACGAATTTGATCGACAACGAATTTGATCGACAACAAATTTGACCGACAATGAATTTGACCGACAATGAATTTGATAGACACCACATTTGAGCGACAACAAATTTGATCGACAACAAAATTGTTCGACAACGAATTTGATCGACAACATATTTGATCGACAACAAATTTGATCGACAACATATTTGATCGACAACAAATTTAATCGACAACGACATCGATCGACAACAAATTTAACCGCCAACTAATCTAAAATCGTTGTCGGTCAAATTCATGTCGTTCAAAATCGTTGTCAGTTAAATGCGTTGTCGATTGAACTCGTTGTCGGCTAAAATAGACGTCGGTCAAATCTTGCGTCGGAGAAATGTTGTCGGAGAAATTTGTCTCGATGATTTCCATAGAACCCATTTATCCTACCCCTGAATGGAAAGGATTCCGTCCGATCCAGTTGTGCACTAGTTTGAGTGCCCGTTGGTACATGTATATCAAATAATTATTAAATCAGATGGTACTTTTGTCGCTTCGTTCTTGGAACACTTGAAGAATCGGCGCTGATTTACTTGAAATATCCTGAAAGAGAAGTAATTCTTGTCCCGTCGTCGTGAAATAGAAAGGAGGTATTAAAATGTCGCCAACCGGGCTTCGCCGTTCGAGCGGCAACGCGTTAAATGCACTTCCGCTCTTCCAATTGAGAAGAACCGGGACCATTTAGAACCGTCACTTTGATTCAACGGCTCATTCATAATTACAGTTGCCGGTGTTCACTGTAATTTGCTAACTAAGCCGATTTCAACGTATAACTGCATTCTACTTCGAATGCACATTCTAACGGGCGCGCGTGGCGTTCGTCCCCGAGTTACGCTCACTTAAACCCGAAATACTTGACACAAAGGCGTCTTTTATCAGTAAAAACAGCGAACTGTGTTCGCTCGTGCTTCGTTGCAACGACAGACTCTTGTAAAAACTGTTTCTGCCTTTCCGTTGCTCTATAATTGTCTAGAAAATTGCTCATTCCCGCAACAAAATTTTCTCTTACTCTTATCAAAGCCATTCGACTATGAAAATAATAATAACATAACCGTTTGATCAATACCGTTCAATCAACGCGAACTTGAAAATCCGTTTAAACCAATTGAATTATTCTTAATTATAAAACATTCTACGCAATTAAACAGTTGCGGTGGCTTTTGTGTTCGCCATTATGCTACACAATTTGTAAATTGAATTGTCAGGAAACTTTACCTTCGGCTAAAACTTTATTAAAATTATTACATATGCAGGTAACAATGGTAACTGCTTATAAATGATCGAAGTTATCTCAATGAAGACATATCTCTCGATAGACATTTCGATGAAGTTTCCATATTAACAAAACGACGAGGAAACACAGGCAAACTTTATTAAATTATTACATATGCAAGTAACAATGTTATTGACTGCTTCTAAATAATCGAAGTTATCTCAATGAAGACATATCTCCCGATAGACATTTCGATCAAGTTTCCATATTAACAAAACGACGACGAAACACTAACTTTATTAAATTATTACATATGCAAGTAACAATGTTATTGACTGCTTATAAATAATCGAAGTTATCTCAATGAAGACCCTCGATAGACATTTCGATGAAGTTTCCATATTAACAAAACGACGAGGAAACACAGGCAAACTTTATTAAATTATTACATATGCAAGTAACAATGTTATTGACTGCTTATAAATGATCGAAGTTATCTCAATGAAGACATATCTCTCGATAGACATTTCGATGAAGTTTCCATATTAACAAAACGACGAGGAAACACAGGTAAACTTTATTAAATTATTACATATGCAAGTAACAATGTTATTGACTGCTTATAAATGATCGAAGTTATCTCAATGAAGACATATCCCTCGATAGACATTTCGATCAAGTTTCCATATTAACAAAACGACGACGAAACACAAACTTTATTAAATTATTACATATGCAAGTAACAATGTTATTGACTGCTTATAAATGATCGAAGTTATCTCAATGAAGACATATCTCTCGATAGACATTTCGATGATGAAGTATCCATGTTAACAAAACGACGAGGAAACATAGGCAAACTTTACGGAACTATGTAGGACGCTATGTTCCGCAGAGTGCGCACATTCAGTGAATTCATAAATTCTAGATTCTGGATTTAATGGCGGAGGAATGATGCGTTTCGAGTCGAGGCATTGCATTTGTTTCCCACGAACCTAATAGCGTCGAATGCGTCGAATAACTCAATCCCGCGGTTATGAAAACGGCGGAACAGCATGACGATATTGTTTTAGTCGAAGAAATATGCACGTTGCGCGGGTATAATTCGGCAGGCACGTCGTCGATGGGAAACGAATGGCTCTGGATAATAACGTTCCGTTGGCTCGACTCGGTCTGACACGTTATGAACTGCGTCTACTTGGCGCGAGTTAGAGGCTGGCTGGCTGGCTGGCTGGCTGGCTGGTTGCCGGCGGCGCGCGTCATCGCATATTAAACGTGAAAATGACGACGCCGCGCGTCGGAATGCATACTCGCGTTTACCTGGAAAACCCGCGAACAGAGAGAGGCGTGCCGGGTATGCCGCGAAGCGCCTCGAAACGCTTCGCCGCGCCAGCTGGGGAACGGCGTATTACGAGTAGAGTGCTGTCATCGGGTTCATCTCACGCGAATCCCGCGGATTAACGTGTCTGATACGCGATACTTTAATGCCGAGGATATTTCTTTTCCTCTTTTTCGAGCACCAGCTGAAACCCCCCTCCCTCTGGACGGGAAACGTAATTAACGTTCAAGCGACGAGCGGTCAATGATACTCTTTTCGGTGACATTTGGCGATTCCCGCGCGCCTGGTTATACCTTTATCTCTGCGCGTCTGCATAGCCTGCGGCTGGATAGCCTCAAATAACTTTCCCAAATATTTTTGACGCTTCTTAATTTAATTTAATAATTTAATAATTAATTTAATAATTATTAATAATATTATTTGGTTGTGTAAATGATTTTATAAGAAATAGTAAATGATTAATTTAATCCTAATTTAATACGAAAGTCCCACGATTTGTATGATCTGAAGGACGTATCTTTTCCTCCTTAATTGCGTTCGCAAAATGCGATACTTCATTTAACACAAGAACTACCCTAAACGAAAGTAACGAGAGATTGAATTTATTCATATCTCATAGGACTTTTATGGTGACAATGTACCATCGGTTGAATAACGAAGCATACTAAATTATATTTCAAGGAAATATTTCTGTAACCTCATGAATTGTTTAAGGAGAATATTATACTTGATACTAGCTGACTCGATAGACGTTGTCCTGTCCAAATTTCAATAAATCATTCCGATCGTGAATTATTGTCTTTAGTTCATACAAATATTCTATAGATAAAAGCACTTTCATTTTTCAAAAACCTTATTCGAACTATTACGAACATGTTTAAAAAAAATTAGCTAAATCGATCCAGCCGTTCTCACGTGATGCGCTTACACGTGATTGCTAATTTTATTAATTTTATTAATTTTCTTTTAGTCCTAAAATGACGTAAATATTTTCCACTTAGGATATAATGCTTCTGTGCTATTCGATGCTTTTTTCAAACAAATTAAGAATAATGTTATACTGAGAAATTGGATAAAGAAATGTCGGGAATGTGTTTGCCGTCTAGACTATCGGACATGAAGAGGTTCACTGCGTGCATGTTCTGCCTTCGCAAGATTGTGCCGTGGTGTGCGTAATGTGAATTTATCGTCTGCCAGGTCTGTGTTACACGCAATATTCAAAGAGAAACCACGTGGCAATGCAAGCAATGCCAAATGTCACACGATTTTACTGAATGGTTTAAAAACTATCATGTTCATCAGAGTTATTAATAAAGTTGGGTATATAAGTTTATGTGATATTGAATAGTAAGTTAATTATTTTACATAGATTTTCAAGTAACATAAATTACTTTGCTCAATTGAAATCAATTATTTCTCTAAAAATTCGATACTATCCTTCAATAATATTAAATTTTCCATATAAATTCAATATTACTATCCTTCAATAATACTAAATTTTTTAAAAATTTCTTCCTTTAAAAAAGTTTCCTTAGTTTTAGCACTTATTGTTTTTATCAAATCAAATAAGTTAGTACTATTAATTTTAAAAATAATTTTTTCATTAAATAAAAATCCCTTAATTTTATATAAATTTTTAATAATTCCTTTTCTATAATTTTTTAATAAATTATTATTCTTACAACTATTTTGGAGAATGCGCGTGTCGCAATCTCACGTGACTAATCCGGTAATGACAGAGAGGGGGTGTAACTGTGCTCCCCTCAATTTCTTCAGTCTAGATACACGAACTAGAGGCTTAATGTCGTTTCTTGACTAACGTGTAAGTAGACTGCTAGCAACTTCTAGAAGTTGTACTCTTGAGAATTGAGGTGGCATGTACTACAGGATTGATCTTAGCTCAGTGCCCCGACTCCCGGATTCCGAATCGTTGGACTTCGTGTCCATCTGTAAGTAGACTACAACTAACTTCCACAAATTGTACTCTCGAAAGTACGAAGTGACCTTAAGACTACCTTCTGAATCCAGGATTACACTAGATTCTGTTACTGCCTGACGTTGCAAAAATGATTCTACAAAAATACCCTAACATATCACTTCTAATTCTTGTGGAGTATGAAGAAATACAGCAATACACTATAGTTATTTCTACTTTGAAAAGTTTCAAAAGTTCCATGCTCTCACCACCTGACGTTGCAAAAATGATTCTTCAAATATACTCTAACATATAATTCCTAATTCTTGCGGAGAGTGAAGAAATACACTATACTCATACTTTGAAAAATTTCAAAAGTTCCATTCTTTCACCACCTGACGTTGCAAAAATGATTCTTTAAAAATACCAATACATTTAATTTCTAATTCCTGAGTATGAATAAAAACACTATAGTTATTTCTATTTCAAAAAGTTTCAGCTATCAATAGTGTTCAAATCTTGGTTTTTGGAGCACTTGAAGTTTTAATGAAATCCCAAAATGAAAAGCATAAAATTAAAAAAAATAAAACATAAAAAAATTCACCGTACTTCTGTACTATTATTATTTCGCATCAACGGCACAGTAACAACAAAAATCCATAACTAGTAGAGAAGTATATACATCAGTCTCAACATTTAAAAATTACTACCAAATTTAGTCATTTTACTGCTACTATAAACTACACTTACATAAAACTGTCCATTAAAAAATGTTTTCCATGTTTTTTTGTTTTCGTTGTTCTCATTTTTCATTGTTTTTTTCAAGTTTCATAAGTCACTTTTTCAAAGCTGTACAATGGCTGCACAATGGCTGTCCACTTCACTCGAGCACTCAAATGTCATCTGCCTGAAGTGGTTGTGGTTGCGTGAACAGCTATTATGACCAACTATGTACAGCAGCACTCTTCTCTGGAAAAACAAGCTAAAGATTTTAACAATTTGTATACGATTGTAATATCTACGTTGAATTTGTTGCATTTCTGGTTATCAATCAAAATATCTATTAACCCTCATCCGTCCCTCGTGTCCCTCATTAATTTGATTAAAAAAAATCATTAAAATTTTTTTAATTTTCGGCCACTGTGTCAATTTGACACCGAGGGACAGATTCAGTTTGTGAAATGAGTGTCTAGCTCATTGGGAAGTGGTTTAAAATTCGATTTCAAGATTTGACGCATACAACAACGACGACGACAACTCGGCAAGCTAATATAAGCGTGGTAAAAACGGGTCCCATGGAAATCACCGACACAGATTTCTCCGACACACTTTTCACCGAAAAACATTTTACCGACTTCAGATTTGACAGACAACGAATTTGACCGACAACGTATTTGACCGACAACGAATTTGACCGACAACGTATTTGACCAACAACGAATTTAACCGACAACGAATTTGACCGACAACGAATTTAACCGACAACGAATTTGACCGACAACGAATTTAACCGACAACGAATTTGATCGACAACGAATTTGATTGACAACAAATTTAACCGACAGTGGATTTGATCGACAACGAATTTGATCGACAACGAATTTGATTGACAACAAATTTAACCGAGAACATCTTTAACCGACAGCGGATTTGATCGACAGCGGATTTGATCGACAACGAATTTGATTGACAACGAATTTGATCGACAAGGAATTTGATTGACAACAAATTTAACCGAGAACATCTTTAACCGACAGCGGATTTTATCGACAGCGGATTTGATCGACAGCGGATTTGATCGATAACGAATTTGATCGACAACAAATTTAATAGACAACGAATTTGACCATCATCGAATTTAACCGACAACGAACTTAACCGACAACGAATATAACCGACAATGATCTTGACCGACACGAGTTCGACCGAAAACGATTTTAGATTCTGTGGCGGTCAAGTTTGTTTGTCGATCAAATCCGCTGTCGGTTAAAGGCGTTGTCGGTCAAATCTGGAGTCGGTGAAAACTGTGTCGGTGATTTTCATTTGACCCGGTAAAAACAGATCATGTACGAATCGGCTACCTCTATAGTTACAGAACCTCGAATTCGGCACGCATTTTCGGTCCGGTTTCGTGCAACGGACGAGGCTCTACTGTACCCATGACCAATGACCGAGGGACGCAAAACGTGGGCACAGCTTTGCGGCGCTTTTATCTGGCAGCACTCTAGGCCGCATAATAGAGCGCGGGAGTAATACATCTTGTCGGTTGGACCGTCCGTATAATGCGGCGAACTATTAAGGCATTCCAGGCCAGTGCACCGCGGCAGCATGTTTTAATTAATGACACCCCGTACACGTCTGCCAGCCGCGTGTATAATTTCCCTCGGTTTTAGAGACGTCTGTGGCTCCTTGGCACCCCGAACTCCCACCTCCGTTGTACACCTGGATTACAGGCAACATTGATAGTCGATTAAGTTTAAGACGGTACCGCTACCCGGCATTCGGCCCTTGGCCGTGTAATTACGTGCTCACAGATCCTTAAGGATCTGTCTTAGACGATGTGAGACTAAGGGTGCACAGTTGGAGTGGACAGATGAAATTCAGAAAACCAACGCGTCTAAGACATTGTTTATCCAACAAAATAAGTACGGTTTTTCACCTCATCATTTTATTTAACAACAAAAACTTAATAACTTTATTATTATAAAAGAAAATATAGTTATGAAAAGAGAAAAAAACAGACATTAGGGTCATTACATATTTTTTGATGTAGAAATTGAAAAATTCCTCATTGTCAAAGATGGACGTATATGGATATGAAACTGGATAATTCTAAAAGGAAATAATCCACAAAGGATGAGCAACCATGCTTTTGTGGTTGTGATAGATTCCTAGTGGGACTTTACACGTTTCTAAAGTTTGGAAAGGACTGTAATTATCAAAGAAATGACTTCATTAAATAAAATAATAGATGGTAATATAATATAGTATAATATAATACTTACATTCATTTATGTAGTCCATAGCTGGTTTTATTACTCAACGTTTTATGGGGGAGGCTTCAGGGAACTAGCAAGGAACTAGAATCTAACTAGATTTTTGCACAGCAGTGTACACATAATTTTTTCATGAAGTGTGGAACAATTTTAGGGGGCTGTGTGCTCAGCATTTCATAATTGAAAAATAAGATCCACCCTAGACCCAATCTGGTGATCAGTACCGGATTAAGCCCCGTAGCAAGAGTAGCAAATGCTATGGGCCCCGTGCTTGCAGCAGAAAATTAGCCTAACATGTGGTGGATATCATTCCCAGATATTGTTGCTAAAAAAAGGTCATTCATCGTGTTTTATTATATTATCGTGCAAAAAGGGCCCCCTGAAAAAACAATATAGTTATTTCAAATTTTGGTTTTTGGAGCACTTGAAGTTTTAATGAAATCCCACTTCCCTTAAAACATAAAACAATAACATCACATTGTTCTTCACTAATCATCTAATTATTCTTCACCGTACTTCTACTATTATTATTTCGCATCAACGACACAGTAACAACAAAAATCCATAACTCGTAGAGTAATATATACACTAGTTACAACGTTTAAAAATTATTACTAATTTAACGTTTCCTACGGGCCCCGCGGTGGCTTAATCCGGCACTGCTGGTGACTCTGGGGTCACTGTGTATAACGACGTGGAAGTCGTCAGAATAATCGACAGACTGCGATAAGAGTATCGGGAGACGAGAAAGGCGCACGTGACGGCGTGAGAATGAGAGCCGGTCCGGCGAACGCGACTAATTAGCTGGCATAATTAAAGGTTGATCTCCTCTGAAAAATTTTCCCGTCAGCCTATAATTGGTCTCGGATCGAACGGTCGACGCGACGTCTGTCTACGAAGTGGCTAATTATTGCGGATACCAGAGCCCACTGTAATCGGTCAACCAAGAGACTCCTCCAGGTTCAAGGTGATAGATCCTTCTGAGCCGACAGCTCGCGAATCGATTTATCCGTATTTCCGGGCGGCTTTCCATCTCCGGCGCGTCGAAGAATCGATAAAACCGATCGGGAATATCCGGTCGAGCTTCATCAAAATTCCATATTCGCGGCAAGCAACTGGCCGCCTTGAACCAACACCTGGAAGCACTGCCTATTCCCAGCGAACAGGGAATAGCACTTCACCGAGGACGGTTTATTTATAGGCAGCACCTACCGGTAGCCTTCCTTCGCTTATTTCCGCGCGGTCCGAGGATTTGCCGAGGGGATAAGTGGCCCGGAAAGCCTCGGCCGACATCTTGTACACGGTGACAAGTTCATCCGATGGCTGATGGTTTAATACTTGTTCGAGAAACATTGACGAGTTACGACGGCGACTCAGCGTCGCGCTTTATACAGTCTCAAAATTCCTTCAACATCCGGGAATGGGAAGTTCTTAAGATCATTTCAAGCGACATTTTCCTTTGTAAAAATTGCCGTCCGTGGCTTCGTTATGGAGTTATTAACGAAAAATGTGAAAAGTATCATCGCGATCGGTACATTCTTTGCAAACGCTGAAGAAGTCGGTTAACCCCTTAACCTACAACTACGGGCATAGCCCGTGTACGATGATTGTGCCAAACGTAAATATTACGGGCATAGCCCGTGTACGATGATCGGGTCTAACGTAAATATTACGGGTTGCGCGAACTTGTTTACGTTTCTTCGTCACGTTTCCGGCCCAAAGTTCTCGAACGTAAATCGTAGTTTAAGGGGTTAATAATAAATGAAGCAATACGTTTTTTTTGCAATAAAAGTCGTTTTGAATGAAGAAAATGAAAAAAAATTATAACGGAACCACCGCGAGGACATACTCTACAAGCTGCAAAAGGTTTCGTGCCGATTGGTCCATCCATCTCGGCGTAATCGGTGAACTTACATAGAAAAAAAAGCGAAAAGAAGGCACATACAAAATATGGATTAATCGGAACGCGGCTACAGAGTCCGGTACGGAGTCCGACTCGGCGACAGGTCTCTCTTAGTGTGACATCGCTATTGGCCGAGCCAGAATCTATCTGCTGTAGCCGCGCTCTTATTGACCCGTATTTTTACCACGTTTTTATTAGCTCACTTTCTTGTTTGTCTGTTTATTCGATATAAATTTTTTAATTGATTTTAAACTAACTTCCCGATGAGCTAGACACTTGAAACTTTCCACATACATAGCTTAGAAATGGATGACAATGCAATATTACAAAAAAATTTAAAAGACTTGCTTTTAGGATTTATACACTATTTTTAAATATTTCAACCTCCGACGCGCGACGCTCGGTTCCCTACTCCACTGCGCGCTCCCACTCCGACTCATCCCCACTTCGACTCATCCCCACTCCGACTCATCCCCACTCCAAGGTCCCACTTCGGGGCGCAGGAGCTCAGTGTATTTTCGTACGTGGAGGTAAATAATAATAAATAATTTTAACCATCCGCTGTTCGTTCAGGAAACCGCTCGCGTTTGTCTTCGATATTCACGCGTGTGAATTACAATGACTTTATTGGTGCTTCGAAACCGCTAATTTACAGTAAGCTTAGTAAGAATACAAAGTATTAATAAAGAGTGATACAAGTATTACCACAAGACTAAAAAGCAGAAAATAGTTATTTAAATAAAAATAAAATTTAAAAAATACCATATACACAACTATAGAGAAATTTATAATTTGGGTTGACCATACCCAAAAAATACAGGATGTCCCAAACATGATAAACCTCCTTGAAAGCGAAAATTTTCCTTTTCGACAATGTTCTCCGCGGCTTTATTATAATTGGTCTGTGTTTTTTGTTAATAACTTTTTGAAAAAACCATGGAGAACATTTTCGAAAACGAAAGAGTTTCGTCAAATGAGCTGAAGAATCACTCCCTTGAAGAAACATATTTTGGGACACACTGTACACACCGAAACGTTGCCAAACCATGATCCATAATGGAGGAAATTGGATCCATTATTAAATAAAAGCCTGTTAGTGTTTTGGATCTACTTTTCATCCACATTTAATGTTCTACGAGTATATTCATATTTCCACCACCTTTTTCATTGAACAAGTATCAAATTGATTCGGTGTAACTATAATTGGACGAAAATAATTGTAGACAATCGAATGGGCTAAGACTCTCGTTATATTAACAAGATCTATATATGATTATTATAATTGTAAGTGTAGTGTAGATGTATGGACGAGAGAGTATGAGAGATACTTTTTGTTTCAATCATACCAGTAGGTTAAAGGTTATATATAACTATGTTCTTATGTTATTTTTTTATGAAAGTAGACATTGCAAATACTGTGTAGTAGAAATGAACGTAGTAGTAAATTAAAATTGGAAAATTGAATGAGTTTCGCTTCTTCATCATACTTACAAGATGTTTCATTTTCCAGATTTATACGACGACGAGGCAGCAGGTATTTATGCAAATACAGATCACTTTAGTCTTATTTAAAGGAATAAAACGTAATTTGTAATAACAATTTAATACTACTATTCTGGAGGAATTAGTCAAGTAAATCTGTTGAACTTTTTGATTGTACGGAATTTTCAACAAGTTTGTCCATAACAGGAGCGTAAAAATCAGTCTAACGGTGACTATATTAAATTCAATGTTCCTTGTTGAAATATAAACCTCTAGAATATCACGAATGCAAACAGGAAATGCTATTTTCATGAGCGTACCCGACTTAGCATTTCAGGATTATTATGAGTTTGCGAGGTACAATTCAATTTAGAGCTTACCAATAAACGTACGTACAGAACTAGGTCGATTACTAACACAGCCCATCTTTCATTCATCCAAATTCGTATAATATATATGGGCTTTCATTCGTTCTAATGAATTGAAATCACTTTTAGTATTTTATTTTTCTGTAATACATACACCCTCTATTCTACAACAAATAGTTTGTATTGTAGTTTTCCAAGTAGTTTTAATTGTACAAGAAACAAATATAAGATACTAGAAATATTTGTAAATAGCTATTTTTATTAACTCTTCATTGCTCAGGTGAGGTGTACTAAACATCACTAGATATGTTGCAACGGAATGAGTAATTAAATTTTGAATATCATTCTACATAATATTCTTACTCTGTCGATTAAAAATGTTAACGAAAGCTTTGATTTGTTTAATGTCATTCGTTGTAAGTTTAAATGAGATTTTTATTCACTCATGTGAATAATGTTGTGATTATTTCTCACCTGAGTGACGAAGATCTAGGTAATTAATTAAATATTTAAGTAGAAAATGAGCTTGAAAATGCGCTTGAAAACGAGCCAAGCTCATTGCTGTACTATTTTTTAAATGAAAATTGTCACAATTTAAATGTTAACGTTTTTCACAAATCTAAAATTTCATGTTCAAATATTTTGTGGATCGAATTCTATGGAATCGTAAAAAATATATATAGTGCTCGAATCCACTCGGATCTATTAACCCTTTGCACTCCTTTGTCGAGTTAAACTCGACCTCAGTGAAAGAAAAATATAAATGAACCGGGCTTTTATTTAGATAAGTCTTATTTTACCACGTTTTTATTAGCTCGCTTTCTTGTTTGTCTGTCTGTTTGTTCAGTGGCAAATTTTGCAATTGATTTGAAACTAACTTCCTGATGAGCTAGAGACTTGAAATTGCACACATGGCTCAGAACTGGATGACAATGCATTATTCAAAAAAAATTTTTTTTAAAGTCTTACCGTTTCGGAGAAAATAACAATTGAATATTTACCTTTTCATCTCCCCACTTCGTTCGACAACCCCCTCTACTTTACTATGCGTGCGCACTCTGACTCGTCCCCACTTCACGGACCCATTTCGCCCCGACGCGCGAACCATCGGTAGTGTAGCACATCATCGCGCGACGATCGTGACCGGTAGTGCATCATCGCTTTGTTTACCAAGTGAAATTTACAGTAAGCTTAGTGAGTATATAAAGTATTAATAAAGAGTGATAGAAGTATTAACACAAGACCAAAAAGCAGAAAATAATTATTTAAATAAAAATAAATTTTTAAAAATACCACGTTTTTAAAAACAGACTAAAAAGTATATTTTAATTAAAATCAAGTATTCAAGTAATCAAGTATTCCATGAATATAAATTACAAGAAACTTGTGATGTAAAAATTAAGAAGATTGTGATGTAAAAATTAAAAGAAAGTCAATTTTTGTGTTTTATTTAAGAGAAAAATATTGAAACAAATTAAAACAATATTTTCAGAAAAATATTATTAGCTTACGATAATACCAGAATAGCGAAGGGTTAATATAATTAATAAACAAAATTGTTTAAATAAGGTCAAGGAAGTGTCCTTTGAAGTAAATTTCAAACGAAACACTTAACACGTTGAGCGCCACGCGTATTTCTAAGACAATCCCGTTCAGGCCAGTGTAAAATTTTATAGTTCTCATGTTACACGCTGTCAGCCACCGATGGGTGACGCGGCCTAAACGGAAAGTCTAGTGTCAGCCACCGATGGCTGACA
>CM052344.1:9746681-9767203 GCA_028455595.1 Lasioglossum vierecki | reverse complement strand
AATTATATATATTTACTATTATATTTATATTATATATAGTCAATTATATATATTTACTATTATATTTATATTATATATAGTCAATTATATATATTTACTATTATATTTATATTATATATAGTCAATTATGTATATACATATAGATGAATATTATATTTATTAACAGTACGATCGAAACCACGATACCGCAGTAATCGGTACAGTTACCATACCAGTTACCAGATCAAACGATACGGTTGCAAAATGGCGCAAGGTCCTTTTCGGTATACTTACAACACTAGACCCCAAGAAGAATATAAATTCCACGTTCGCGGACAGTTTTAGCGTTAGGCGTAATAGACAAGGGATAATGACAAACTTCTCAAGTTCATTTCACGAAGCCTAATTCGAAGCATCTGTGGGAAACCAAGAAACACCGGCAGGCGTGGAAGGACGAGACTGTCTCGCGCCTTATCCCATGTTCTCGCCTCTCCTTTCTCTCCCCCCCTCTCTCTCTTTCTCCCTCTTGCTTGTCTCGTTTCGTTTCGAGACTTTCCTCGACCATGCTAAAACTCTTAAACTGCTCATTGGCCTCCTCACATTCTTATCCACCGAGAGGCTTTTCTTGCGTCACTCGCTTATTAGGATGATAATCGCGCACCGGTCATTATACTCTCGGTCACATTATCATGCCTTACCGGCACGGTTTGCCGTCTCTCTTGTAATTCATTCCCGTAATTACTTTCGTAGAATAGCCGGACGCACGCACGGCACCGTGATACGGGATTTCGAATTTACGAATTGGAACGACCCGTCGCATCAGATCGACGGAAGGACTTGTTACGATAAATCCCTGCGGGTCTAATGAGACGCTGGAAATTATCGGGTCGTCGGTTGATCGTTTTTGTTGCGTTTCGATTAATGGAACGGCTTCGATCGGGTTTTATTTCGGCGAGAAACAACGTGTTCAGACGATGGACCAAACTCTTCGTCCATGTTCCATCGGGTTTTTACTTTACGTTTTTTCGATTTTATTTCCAACAACTGGTCAAGATTTCAAGTGATTTATTTAATTGGTACTAATCTTACATCATTTTTGTTGCGAATTAGTGTGTGTTTGGTGTATTATAAATTAGTTATAGAATACTAAATTATGCTCAATTGATTGTCTAACTTCTTGGCTAATGAGTAGACAGTTGACAGTTTAAACAGTTGACAGATTAAAAGAATTTAAGAATTTAATATATTATTTTCGATTTATTATGATTGGTACAGAAAGTATGAATTTTTTATTTAATTTCTACCTATTGGAATTGATACGAAACGTTATTACTTTCTATAAAATATCTAAGAAACAAATACCTTCTGACGTTTTATTGTTACTAATAGGTGTATCAATAGAAAATCAATGTATTAAATTGAACAAATTAAAACAAATTAAGGAAAGTATTTATCATTCGTGTGAATATTCTTATATTTGTATTCAATTTAAATTTATTTTAAAATGTTCGTGAAGGTCTATATTTTGATGACGTGCTGCGTAAAAATCGTTATCAAGAATCCTTATCTACAAAACTCAATGACTTCGATACTTCAACCGCCCATTTTGCATGTCCCAGCTAAGTTGCCGACGCTTCTTAACCCTAAACCGCAAAATTTTAAACTGTAAATCTAAAATATAGACCTTCACGAACATTTTTAAAAAATTTCAATTGAATCGGTGGAAAACTGAGTTGTAGGCAGATTGTTAGCCACAAAGATCGCTTTCTCGTCCACTGTGAATTTGGTAGATAAGGATTCTTGATAACGATTTTTGCGCAGCATGTGATCAAAATATAGACCTTCACGAACATTTAAAAAAAATTTCAATTGAATCGGTGGAAAACTGAGTTGTAGGTAGATTTTTGGCTACAAAGATCGCTTTCTCGTCCACTGTGAATTTGGTAGATAGGGATTCTTGATAACGATTTTTGCGCAGCATGTAATCAAAATATAGACCTTCACGAACATTTTAAAAAAATTTCAATTGAATTGATAGAAAACTGAGTTGTAGGCAGTTTTTGGCCACAAAGATCGCTTTTTCGCCCACTGTGAATTTTGTAAATAAGGATTCTTGATAACGATTTTAGCGCCACACGTCATCAAAATATAGACCTTCACGAACATTTTAAAAAAATTTCAATTGAATTGATAGAAAACTGAGTTGTAGGCAGTTTTTGGCCACAAAGATCGCTTTGTCGTCCACTGTGGGGCGTACCGTCCGCTCTAGTGTGAAACGGGGCTTACGTTCAGAGACCTTTGCAACAGATAACACAAAGCGACTGAAAGTCTGAACAAGGAAGGGATGAAAGAAGATAAGAATGAAAGAAGATGGGGAAGGATTGTTCGTGCGTCCTGACGATACCTGTGCAGTGTTCTTTTCGTGGTTCGAAGTATCACGTCTCGTTGAAGCGGGACCCGGTCGTTAGCGTGTCTAACAGCAGTCTGCCCGCTAAAACTTGTCCAATGGCTGCCGCGACATTGGCTTGGGAAGGCTGTTACCGCGCAATTTTTGTTAAAACGCCACGGCGGTGGCGGCGTGGCGACGAGACTCTGCGGTCGAAGTATTTACCCTGACGATATAACCTTACGACATCGACCGCGGCGGTAACGCGGTAACATTTCAGAAGCTCTAAAAAGGAACGGTCTTAAGCGGAGACGAGAGGGGCCATTACTTGAATAATATGAAGAACGATGAAAAAAGAATTCGCGCACGTCCCGAATAAAAATATGAGGGCTCGCGCGCCCGTACGGGGTTAGAGGACCGTAAGACCGGCGGTAAGGGGGTGCAGGCGAGGAGGGGTTGATAGTAACTTTAATCGTAAAGTTGACGGTTTATGGCCGCGCATAAAATGTCTGTAAAACGCGGTTTTTAAGGAGCGGCAAATTATAATTAATCGTTGCTTCCCACTATGTACTAGCTGAATCGTTTACGCTTGGCGTTCGCTGCGGGGTCTTGGATTTTTAGTGAACGACGCGACGGTTGCGGGTAGTTTTTTGTCTGGGTTTTTAATCTTTGTAGCCCGATAGTTTTGCCGAGGTCGTCGTAGCCTAGATTTATTCATTATAGTATTTATATTGTACACACTAGTTTTTTTCCCGTGGCTTCGCTTGTACAGGAAATTGTTTAATGTCCTTGAAAATTGATATTGTGTCTTCATGAAACCTTTTAACCCCCCATTCATCCCATTCAGATTGTATCAACAAGCATTTAAATCAAGTATGATGTAAATCAGACCACGAACAATATATTTTTCATACAAACGTTGCAACCCCTTTTCACCCCCTTAGGGGTCGAATTTTTTAAAATGCCGAAATAGGTGTTTGATTAATTATATTAACCCTTTGCACTCGGAGCTATTTTACTTGGAAAATTAAACATGTCTTCCTATCTAGAATAATTCTATTCTTTGTGGTTTGTTTTTATTTAGTGGATATGAAATTAATAGAATACCTCATACAATATTGAAATGTTTAATAATTGATTAGAACCCAACATATTTAATAATGTAAACGATATTTTGAATTGTAGTACAGCAATTTTCAGCGGTGACTCAGAGTCACCACTCGAGTGCTAAGGGTTAACACTAGAACTACCGAGCACTAAACGCAGTTGGCATGCATTGCCTTCTAATAATGACAATATTTTATTTATTTAGATTTCGTTATTACAGGCGATATTTAAATATGTACTATAATAGAGAAGTTCACTAAAAAAATTTCTCAAAGAAACATATTTATACGTTTAATATTTCTAATCGAAAAAAGTTTGCACCAGTCATTTTGACTGGTCTGGTAGTTCTAGTGTTAAAGAGCATTAAGACATAGTTTCGAGGAAATCTGACCACAAATAAAATATTCCTCATACAAACGTTGCAACCCCTTTTCACCCCCTTAGGGGTCGAATTTTACAGTACTTATTAAGATTTTTATAGTTACTATTAACTACTGCTATCACACTGTTTACATATTGAGTAATTAATTGAGATCTTATATGAATGAATGATCTTAAAAAATCTTATATGAATGCAGTGAATGTTTATTTGAAAAGTGACTTGTTATTTTACAGAAACAGAGGACACTTCCAGTTCTACTGAAACGTAAGAAATCGGAGAAGTTCTCGGAACATTTTCTTAAATGGTTTGTATATTATTTAAAAAATACTTGGCTAATACGCTAATAAAAAATACGCTGCTAATATTTTAGTTCTAACTAAGAGAAAAATAGAAAATGGAAAAGATAGTATACGGTACAGCGAATAACATCGTTGAATAATAAAATTATGAGTCCAAAGAAAAAATATAGCACTTATGTAACAAAGATAGCGAAGGAAAGTAACAAAATCTTAAAAGATTGTATAAGAAAAAATAAAAGTGTATTAGTTGCAATTAAGCGTAAATATTAAAAAAAATATTATTAAATAATTATAACTAATATTTAAAAATATTTTTGTATTCAAACAAGTACTATCTGTGTATATATATATTTTTTTTTTGGAATGATAAATATCCATAAAAATGGTTTTAAAAAAAATTCTTGTAACTTATTCAATAGATTACAGATCAAGCGTTTGATGACTTCAATGCCTGATGAAACAGTATCATTTCTAATGTCTTTTTATCGACGCAATACATGCAAACTGTATATGAAGTATGTTTATTCTGAATTCACTAATAAAAAAAATAAGATTCTATTTAATTTCATATATATTATATATGAATAACAAAAGGATCTAATCACGTAATGATACCTTTTTTGCAAGTCGCAGTAGGTTAAGTAAACTAATGGAAATATATGGAGCATCTTGATTCGAACATTTACAATGTATCGCTGATGCAACTGCTAATTGAAACGTGTCGGCTGTTCACGACCGTACTTTAGATTGCATTTAATACCTACATATCGCATTATACGATCGCAAACTTTAACGGTTTCGCGAATATAAATTGCTATAATTCCTATTACACACACGACGTATTCACGCATATTATGTAAAGATGCATATCGTTCATGAGCGTCGTTTGATGCGATTTCGTTCGAAGATATGCACGAACGTGTTGTAATTAAACTGAGAATGTTTATGTAAATCCTTTCTTTCGTGCACCGAGCAAACAGAACAGAATTTTCAATTCATTACCCACGCGCATAATGATTTAATTGTTTTAACAATCTACTAATGATTTTTATGTTATTCAATGCGTACATTCGTTGTTAATAAATTATGTAAGCACAAAAATCCTGCAGAAATTATCAAATCTATTGTTTATAACTATTCTATTTTGAATTTAACACTAAACATTTTAACAATTTTATTTTACAATTTCATTTTACAATCATTTTTGAAATTATGATGTTGTTTACAATGGAAATTGATTCGATACATTTTTTATCGAAAGACATAATGCGATACAAAGTGCACAAAATCTAAATAAATAGAGCCTTTTCATTTTTATAAGCTGAAACGTTTAAATCGCTTTTAGTGAAACATAATGTAGACGATCTAATTATTATTGACTTATTATTACTTAGTGGTAACTCTGAGAGGCACTACCAAGAATTGCTGTACCATTATTCAAAAAACTGTTTACATTATCAAATATATTGGTGTCTAATCAATTACTGAACGTTTAAAAAATAATAAAATAATCTCTACACACACACACACACCTTGAGATTCTAATTGCGTTAAATAAACAAAAAATATCCATAAAATAAAAAAGGTCATATATATATAGAATGGAATTATTCAAAGTCGGAAAACATGTTTCACTTTCGAATTAAAATGGCACCGAGTGCAAAGGGTTAACTTATGTTAAAAATGATTTCTTCTGCAGTGGTGAAAATTCTATAATGATTAGATAATAATAATAAAAACGAAAGTATTATCTTGACACAACCAGCATTAAATAAACAAAAAATATCCATAAAATAAAAAAGGTCATATATGTAGAATGGAGTGCAAAGGATTAAGTTATGTTAAAAATGATTTCTTCTAGAGTAGTGAAAATTCTATAATGATTAGAAAATAATTATAAGAACGAAAGAATTAACTTGACACAACCAGCATTAAAAATACAAAAAATATCCATAAAATAAAAAAGTTCATATATGTAGAATGGAGTGCAAAGGGTTAAATTATGTTAAAAATTATTTCTTCTATAGTAGTGAAAATTCTATGACGATTAGATAATAATAATAATAAGAATGAAAGTATTAACTTTACACAACATTTGTAACGTCTGTATACGGAAGTAGAGTGTACTGGTTTAACGATATTTAGAAGTTGTTTTTCGGGGAAAGAAATTTAGAGAAAGGAAAAACGACGTTATTTACGATTTATATCAACAGTTTTTACAACGCAACGTGAAGGATAACCCAGCTCCAGGAACTTATGCACGGGAGATAGCTCAGAGAAGAATGAATTTTGTATACGAGTCTTTTACGATCGGAAATATTACTTCGTGAAAGTTGAGACGGTACGAAATTTTTCCTTGTACAAGTAAATAATGAAGAAAGAATAGGAGATGTCGTTGAATTTTTACTCGCGTCTATTTATGTTACGGGGTCATACCATAAATAATCTCAATATCATTATATTCGTTATTATTCACTGCTTCTCTTACACATTTATACGCTGTAACTTAGAAAACTGTTCTCTAGTTATTTCTCACATTCTGAGGAGAAGGGAAGCCATACTGTGTTCTATTACAATTCGAAAGGAAGTTAATTTATGACTTTATTTACGTTTGCTGTAACAAAATTTTTATAGAATGATACCACTTACTGTAACAAATGATAGTCATTTTATTTACTGAATCTATTAGAAAAGAAAATAGACTTTTACTCGAATGATTGCTTTCTTACATCTGCTTCTTATAATGTAGATCTGAATTTGTAGAAAGTTTTGTAATCTACTTGAAGGCATCTTGTCTACTTTTCTAAAAATTTACTTTGCAGAAGTCAAGAAGTTGATTATTATCGATATCGCTAAACTAGTTTCAAAATCTTCCAGAAAGAACAGAACTTCATAGTAGAATCAGTTTTTACCAATATTTTTTATTTTCGAACTAGTATTGTAGTTTACTTTGTAATCGACAAAGTTGTTGACTATTGTCAAACAATCAAAATATTTTCTACTCTAAAAAAAATCTTTACTAGTTTCTATACATTTTTTCATCCTATAAATAATAAATAAATCTGCAATATATGGGGGAAATGATTGGAATTTAATTAATGGTTATTAATTAATTGGAATTAATTCGTACACCCAATATACCCTCCAAAAAACCGTCATAAATATAAAAACAGTTCAACTAGCTGTGCTTGAAAGTAAAAACAAATAAAACCTAATAGAGAGAGCCATCTACGAGGTTAATTTTATAAGTATGTATTAACATACTGTTAGTATTTAGTTTACTTTGTAATAAACAAAGTTGTTAATTATTGTCAAACAGTCAAAATATTTTCTACTCTAAAAAAAAACCTTTACTAGTTTCTACACATATGTTTCATCTTATAAATAATAAATAAATCTCCAATATATGGGGAAAATGATTGGAATTTAATTAATGGTTATTAATTAATTGTAATTAATTCGTACACCCAATATACCCTCCAAAAAACAGTTCAAGTAGCTGTGATTGCAAGTAAAAACAAATAAAACCTAATAGAGCCATCTACGAGGTTAATTTTATAGGTATGTATTAACATAAAAATGTATTTATTAATACCTAAAATTAATAAGAAAATAAAATTCTTAGTTGTAACGTTTTTCTATTGCATGAACGACATGTTCATGTAAATTAAGTACACCAACGTGCTCAGCATTTGTAAAAAGCGTCTTAAATCATTGAACGAGTTCATCGACCGAAAAAGTAACAAGAATATAATTTTGTAGAGTAGCATTCGGTTCAAATATGCGCATCGTATTTGAAAGAATATTTTATTCGAAAGATCTGCATTCTCTAGTTACCCGACCGTGTCCCAAATTCCTGTTACACAAAGCTCGCAAAGTTACAAGATCTCGGTGCACAATGGCGGCACACGTCTCCATCCAAGTTTCCAGAGCATCCATTTCCAATAACACCCAAGTGAGAGGCAAGTGCGCCAATATGTCCGCCTCCCGGCATAAGTGACAGCCGTAATTTTGAGGCGAACCCTTTCGCGACCGGCTGATGGAAGAAACCGCGGCTGACATCGGCAATTACTCCGAAGTTACCGTGGCGTTCTGTTCTAACAAGTAGACCTTGTAAGTACCCTTAAGAGGTACATTTACCAGAGTCCTCGGAGCGTGATAGTCCGTATTCGCCGAGGACGACGAACGCGGAGCAAACCGGCGGAGGAGTTCCCTGTGTTAAGGGGGCAGTATCGTGTAGACGGGTCAACAAATCAATCTCTTTTAAATGCGTTTGTTAACCATTAAGTAGATCTCCAAAATTTACTTTAAAAATTAATTCAATTTTTATTTAATTCAGTTATTTTATAATATACAATAATGTACATAATATTGTACATATGTATATTTGGTACTATACGTGTGTTGGAATTAGTGCAAACAAGTTTTATTTTGCATGATGATCCACAAACTCATTCATTAGACTCTGACATTTTTTGTAAAACTTGTTATTTAATTCATTTATTTTATAATATACAATAATGTACATAATATTGTACATATGTATACTTGGTACTATACATGTTGTAATTAGTGCAAACAAGTTTTATTTTGCATGATAATCCACAAACCCATTCATTAGACTATTAATATACAGTAATATACATAATACATGCATATGTATATTAGAATGCACTAATTTTAAAAAGCTTACGTAAAAAATATTAATAATATACAGAGTTCTTTCTGAACCCTCACCACAAATCATACATTCTACACTCGTTCTCCTAGAATGCACTTTACATATGAAATATGTAATTAAATAAAAACTAAGAAACTATGTAATTTCTCTTCTGTGGCACTATAATTTGAAAAACTTCAAATGTAGTAAAATTTCAACATACAATAAATGTTACCTGTATGCACATATTCAAGACGAAGGGGTGGTAATTTAATGTTATGCAAATATTAATAAGTCGAAAATATAGTACGACTATGTTTCTCTATCTCCTTAATCTCCTCACTGTTTTAAATTGTATTTATTGCGGACAAGACATGTAGCGCCAAGAGACAAGTATTAAAAAATTGTTTAGTACAATTAAATTTCTAGTACCAACTATAAAAAAATTGTTTAGTACGTCTAAATAGTAGATAAACAAATTAAAAAGAAAAATTACAACGTCAGACGCACCATCAGTTTGAAAAAAGTTCATGAGAATTGTGTTAAATTTTGCAGTGTTTTTAAATTGTATTTATTCTGGACAAGAGATGTAGAGCCAAGAGACATGTATTAAAAAATTGTTTTCTACAACTAAATTTTTAGTACCAACTATAAAAAAATTGTTTTGCACGACTTACTAGTTGAACGAATTAAAAAGAAACATTACAACGTCAGACCATCAGTTTGAAAAAAGTTCATGAGAATTGTGTTAAATTTTGCAGCGTTTTTAAATTGTATTTATTCCGGACAAGACATGTTGAGCCAAGAGACAAGTATTAAAAAATTGTTTAGTACAATTAAATTTCTAGTACCAACTATAAAAAAATTGTTTAGTACGACTAAATAGTAGTTAAACGAATTAAAAAGAAAAATTACAACGTCAGACCATCAGTTTGAAAAAAATTCATGAGAATTGTTAAATTTTGCAGCGTTTACACGAGACTGCCGCCTTAAGAGAGGCGTGAGCGGAGTCTCTCTGCCTTTGCTCTCTCTTTCTCTCTCTCGGGGAGGCAAGAATGTCTTTAAAATGTAATCAGTACAGATCGACGGATCAGCTATGAATAAAACAAAGGGAGCCCATCCTCGTCGAGGATTCTTCCCGGAAACGTAATGGCGGAAGGGATCGGTGGGGAGGAACGAACGAGAACGAGCGAACGAAGAAGAAGAAGAAGAAGGGGAGCGTGAATTCGCAGCTCTTTCGTGGCGTTCCAATGAACGACGAAGACCCAACAAGTTCCGAAGATAAAATGCCTGGGGATTCGTATCTGCATGTAGATAGAATGAGGGTTGGTCGAAGCCGTCTGAGGGGTGGCTATAAAAACAAGATGGCGTCCCATCCAGCCGCAAAATGGCCGGCATAAATAAAAAGCAGCATCGTGCGCGCACGCCATCCCCCTCGAAGGAACGGCGAACGCTTTGATACGTCCGGCGACAAAGTTTTGTCCGTGTGCACGCACGATTGCTTCTCCTTTGCCTTTCGGCTTCGGTAAATGTCCCTATTCGGAAGCGCGTCCTTATTTGCGGACGGTTGCACCTTTCACGTTTGCGTGTTTCACCCTCACACGATGCGATACCTACCTCGTTGGACAAAAGGTTCTCGGTTAAGAGACTGTCTTTGGTAAAGTAAGAAAAATCGTGCAGTCGTATTGTGTAGTGGTAACTAAATTAATATATATATACCACATTGACAGACTGCGGATTTTATGCATTTATAAAAAAATGGGTGGATGTAATTTAAAACAGTGGAAAAATTAAAACCATTTAAAAAGGTCCATATGTTATTTCCAAAATTTATTTATTATTTATTACTTTTCCTAAGTTTCATTTGGCAATTTCTAAGATTGCTGGATTCTAGCTCCGAAAATGCAATCGTATTGTGTAGAAATAATTAAATTCATACATACCTATACCACATTGAAATAATAGAAAAATTAAAACCATTTAAAAAGGTCCATGTTATTTTCAAAATTTATTTATTAGAGATGGTATTTTTTATCAATACAGTCCTGCTGGAATACTTTTCAATACTTTGTAAGAATGACAATTTCTAAGATTGCTGGATTCTAGCTCCGAAAATGCAATCGTATTGTGTAGAGGTAATTAAATTAATACATATACCACTTTGATAGACTGTGCATTTTATGCATTTATAAAAAGAATGGGTGGATATAATTTAAAACAATAGAAACATTAAAACCATTTGAAAAGGTCCATATCTTATTATCAAAATTTATTTATTAGAAATTGTATTTTTTATCAATACAGTCATTCTGGAATACTCTTCCAAAGTTTGATTTAGCAATTTTTAAGATTGCTGGATTGTAGCTGCGAAAATGCAGTCGTATTGTGTAACTAAATTAATATTAATGATAAATTAATGATAATGTCTACGAGACTAATTCTTTTTATAAAGTTAGACGTACATAAGGGTAGTTTATAGTAGACCTGTAAAAATCTTTGCAGTTTGTAACGTGTAGAAAATTTCCGTTTACATTTCAATTGTGCAGAAATAAAAATTGTCTGCATTAATGAAAAGAAACTGAAGAGTAGAAAATTCTTTATTTAACCCCTTGCCGTATATCATTTTCTTTACAGTGACTATGATTAAAACGTCTTTATCCCAAAAAATGTCGTATTAACAATGTCGTGTTAACAAAATGAGGTGGAAAGTTCATCGGGAAAACTGATATGCACTTCGATGCGAATGTGAGAACGTTAAACGGAATGGCATCTCGAGGATTTCGCAAAATGGCAATGCAAAGGGTACGAACGGAACGGTCTGTTTTGTCTCCGACGACCTACTGAGCTTGAGACATAACCTTTGCCGGTGCACCAGCGACCTAGATGACACAAATTAGAATCATTTGATGATGCAATACCGAGCTGTGACACCGAGCTAGAGAAAGTCATTATTTTGCCGAGCACGTTTCGCCCGGTAATAGAGTTTGCGGCCTTCAAAGTAAATTGTTTTCTGCACACCGAGGATTCCACCATATAGCTGTACACCATTGTTAAACTGGAAACCGAATCCTTTCAAATTTTCAATTTGTAAAATGATTGGATGATTGCAAAAGTTTCTGCTCGATTTTCAGATGCCTCAACACCTTCTTTCGAGAAAAATCACATTACAAAAACATTAACAGACATATATTTGTATATATGTATGATCTACATACGTGATTATGTATAATTGATTAATAAAACGTTGTGAAACATTAACAGACATATGTTTGTATATGTATGTATGATCTACATACGTGATTATGTATAATTGATTAATGAAACGTTGTAAAACATTAACAGACATATGTTTGTATGTATGTATGATCTACATACGTGATTATGTATAATTGATTAATAAAACGTTGTAAAACATTAACAGACATATGTTTGTATATGCATGTATGATCTACATACGTGATTATGTATAATTGATTAATAAAAATGTTATTTCAAAATGTACCTACTTGTGATTTATTTTCTAATCTACTTTTGCAATTATCTGATAGCTATCGTCTATGTTTGAACACGAACGTTGATACGAACCATCGACTTTCACGTGAACAGAAAATAATTATGAAACGATCAATCTTGACTTATCGTTTAGATCTTTAAAATTGATTTACCGCACAGTATACAATGATTCTGTTGTATAACTAATTTTAATGCGTTATCTTTATCCACTAAATTGATGGACTCTCAAAATTTAGATTGTTTGTGACTGCCAGGTAAATAATGAAGATTATATCGCTTTTAGGTTCTGTCAACACATTTTCACATTAAAAAAAGAATTAAAACGTAATTATATTAACTATAGTTAATATGAAGTATAGTCTATATCAACAACGAATACGATCGATGGAAGAATATAATTAATAATACGTAACGTTCTAAACAATTCTTTAAACGCAATAGTTAAGTAATATTTCTGTCTGAATTAATGTTCAATAGGCTTATTAGTAGACTCCGGAACTTTATGCATTTATAGTAGAATTGAGTAGATAACATTCAAAATTGTTGGAAAGTTTTAAAAATTGCAAAAATTAAAATCGTTAAGAGCGGAGTCTACTGAATTTATTTATTTTCTGTATTCTATTTCTTTCAATCGATGCAGACAATTTTTATTTTGCATAAAGTCTACTTATTAATATCAAACGTCATCAAAGCTGTATCAACAAGAATGTGTATGAGAAAGAAACATAGTAAGAGGTAAAAATGAATGAATTGAATTTGGAAAAGCTTAAAAGAATATTATGCATTTAAAGCAAAAACGAATAAGTGTAACATAAAACAGTTACAAATATTATTATTATATTATTTTCGACCTCTTCAAATGATCGAAACAAAGAATACATATATTTTTATTTAATTGACTTGGAAAATTGTTATTTTCCATAAAAATCTTCAATCTATTATTTAATATTTGAAGTTAAAATTTGCCGAGCAATCGTCTCACTTCTTAAAATAATTACGATTAAAGTACGCCAAACACGAAAAATTACATTGTCCATTTAATTTCGCGTATTACTTCTCGACTTTTCGATCCGAAACTTGATTGAATCGTTCACTTTTCTAGTTTTTATTAAAAGCGTCGCAGAAAGCCGTCGAACGAAGTGTAACTGGAATAAAATGCAGAATTCCATCGAGCACGTTCCTGTTTTATTGAATTCCGTCGTGCAACTGAATTAATGGCGGAGAGAATTGAAACAGACCCCCGTCTAGGTTCGATTACATTGGTTGCCAGAATAAAAATACGCGATCTCGTCGAAATAATGGTCTCGCGTATATCAAGCGTTACCAAGAGAATCCACTTTGCAGATGTAATTCCGAGTGTAATATTATTCATAGTTCAAATCTTTACGAGGAAACGTGTATTATAAAAGTTATTATATCCTCCGTCGAATTGGACACGCTTAGAAAATGGCTGTCACCGCTGGAACGTGTGTATACGTGAGCAGTAAAATTGAACGGACACAAACGGACGGTCAAGCCGCTTTAAGGTAATTCGTAGAAAACGTGTTTTGCACTATAAAATTACTCTTTAACCAACCCTCGGTTCTTAGACGCGGTGTACGCTGGTCTCACCTATCTTTCTCCCAGTTCCGTCTCATTTTTCTTATCTTTCCAAGAGATTTCTTAGTCTGCTTCGTGCTTCTGCATTCTTTCTCCTCGTTTCTTTCCCTGTTTTAATCTTTTACGTTGCATTGCTATTTTATATCCTGTTCGCTTGATATATTCGTTCGAGTCTTCCAGCTCGTTATTTGCTCTTTTTATTCCGATTTTGTGGGTACGACCGCATAAAAAAACAGAATTATTAAATGACTTAATCCTTTGCACTCCTTCCTCGAGTGTGACTCGACATCAGTGAAAGAAAAATGTAAATGAAACGGTTTTTTATATGTTTTTGTTCTTTTTTATTTATTTAATTTCTTATTTTTTAGTTAGAAACAAATATAAGCTATATTTTCAGCTATATTTAATATCACTGGTAAACAAAATTGTTTAAAATAAATAGCAGTCAAGAAACTGACTTTTGAAATAAATTTCAAATAAAACACTTAAGGGAGTTATTGGCAATAAAAATTGAAAAATAATTTGGAGTGCAAAGGGTTTATAAATCGTAATTTTCTATTTTCATCTAATGTTTCTATACATGCAGTTGTAAAGTGGAAAAGTTTTTCATTAATATGTGCAATTTGCTTGCGAGAATTGATTTAATTTCAAACTGGTTATGGTTGATTTTCTTCTAAATCCCTACATGAATTATAAATTTACCATTATGACAAAGTCACCTTATAATAGTTTTAACAGTTGCAATTCCAGAATTTTGTTTTATCGAGATCTTCCTTAAGTAATATTTAGGTATTAAAATAGAAAAATATTAATACAGTAGCAAATTGAATATTTTGTAAAAACATGAATTTATACAATTATTTGTATAATTTCCATTACTTAGAACATATTGGAATCATTGGTATAAAAAGAAAAGTAGCCTTAACTTTGATGTTCAATTTTTTAAATATTAAATATTATCTATTAACTATAACTGAACTTCTATTTTCTTAGTGAATATTTAGGTGCTTTCTAATTGTTTCTAAATACTCCCACGCGAACAATAATTAGTTGAAAATCGTTGCAAGCTATAAATGATCAAAGTTAAGCATCACTATAATTCTTTCATGTTAACATCATATCAAGATTGGTTGATATTTTTTTTATTATTATTTAACGTCGCTTTTTTTAATTCTTACGTGAGAATTATTTCGCGATGGGACCTACAGTTTAAAATAAAGGTAGGTTCCGAACAACCTTGGTTGATATTCGCAGAAGTAAAACCATCCTAGGAATATTTTTACCCTCGAAATGCGTTCCTTTAAATTTAAATAAATATGTTTTAAATAATACTAATCCACAGCTTGCCACGGAATATTAATAACAAATTTTAAGATTTCCAGGGAACATTAGTGTTCCGGCGGTAAATTATTTCGCGCGTTTGCATAATGCCGAAAGTAGTACACGTTCGAGGAAGCGGAAACATCTTTGAAAGATTTTTTCGAGGAAACGGGCTGCTTTTAATATTCCCCGAAGAACGACGGTAAATCCTGAAGACTGCCAACAGCCAACACACTCGTTCCCGCAACAGCCCTTAAGCAATTCCCTCGATTCGAACTGCATCGGTTTTATATTCTTGGAAACGTTTAGTTTTCATTTCCCTAGTTAAGCACTAACAAAGCACTACCACTCTCATTACGATAACAGCGTGGCAGTTATCCCTGCACTTTGTAGCTCCGTACACAAAGATGCACGCTAGCAATGTTCAACTTCTGCGAAACACTTCTACCTATAGTGACGGTGTTCAATCCCACTATCAGCCGAAAGGCAACCCCCGGCATTCCTGCAGCACTGTTTCAAAACTGGGGAAACACGGCAGTTCCACAGAAAATGCAAAACAGGTCTTCGAGAATGACTTCCCGTACTAGGAAATTTCTAAACGTCTTTTAAGAAAAGTAAACAGAAGTTACAGGGTCGATGTACTCATTACTGAGGCCTTTGAAGTACCACTAAAAATTGCTGTACCATTATTCAAAATATTTTTTACATTATTAAATATGTTCGTATCTAATCAATTGCTAAACATTTACGTATTGTTTGAGGTATTATACCAGTTTCATGTACATTTTATAAAGGTATTTTTTCCTAGAGAGATTAACCCTTAGCGACACTGAAAATTGCTGTACCATTATTCAAAATATTTTTTACATTATTAAATATGTTCGTATCTAATCAATTGCTAAACATTTACGTATTGTTTGAGGTATTATACCAATTTCATATCCATAAAATGAAAAAGATAATATAGAAAGGATATATTCGAGATCAGACGAAATGTTTAATTTTTGAGTAAAATAGCTCCGAGTGCAAATGGTTGAAATATATAAAAATTAGACAAATAAAATTGCCAAACATTTTCATATTTCTATAATCTCAGGATTTGAAATAAATGTCTTCATAAAAAGTAAAAATGAAACTATTTTTATACTGCTTTCAATTGTATACCTACGTCAGTACAATAATAATATAAGAAGAAACTACTCTTGCCTTAATAAAAAAAAAATTAGGCCCTCAGCATTGTGTACATAAAACGAAGGAGGAGCTCATAGCTGCGGCACAAAAATTACTAGGAATGTCCCTAATACTGCGGTGTGAATTACAACTACGATGAGAAACAAGGTTCACTTTAACATAACGTTTTAGGTTAGATAGGATACTATTCTAGATAAATATTATTATTGTAGATAAAATAAGACGATATGGCAAAAATAAAAAACAAAGTAAAGCGAAGTTCACGAAAAGATTCACTTGTGGAACTGAAAACTTTCGAAACAAAGGAAGAATGGAGATTTCAAGAAATAAAAAGGATGAACAATTGTAAAATTTTGTAAACTTCGTAATGCTCTTAATTTAAAACTTCAGGTGCTCGAAAATGAGTGAAAGATCCGAATAAAGATACACGAAAATGGGCGAATAAAATCGATTGCTATTTAAAGTACAATGTATCCAAAAGTAGTATGAAAAAAATCAGAGGTACCTTTTTGTATTGGCAAGATTTAAGGGAGATGGGACGCGTTACGTTGCTGCTATTTTTTCGAATTGGGCAACGATGGGCAAATAAAATCGATTGCTATTGAAAGTTTAATGTGTCCAGAAGTAGGATGCGAAAAATCAGAGAGGTACTTTTGGTAGGATATTTGTAAATTAATCAAGTATTTCAACTAGTATTTAATACAGAAATAAATTACTGTTTCAAACGAAACATATGTAACACATTTGTGAGAAATAGTATTTGCAAATATTCGTATTTCTTAGTTCAAATATTTTTTACCCAGCTCTGATTTTATTGTACCAATATGTCCGCTTTGATTTTAGCCAGTATTTAAAGAACTGTGCAATTAAAAGAGCATTTTCGAGCGGATTGAAAGCTAGTATTTAATACAGAAATAAATTACTGTTTTAAAAGAAACATATGCGACTCAGTTGTGAGTAATAGTATTTGCAAATGAGTTGCAAATGAATCTTGAGAATGATAGGAATTACTATCGAAACGTCGAAAGTTTAATTAACTTGTAAAATTGCTGTATTATGTTTCAATTGATCGAACCGTTGCGCCGAAAACATACTTAAAACTCTCTTAGTATTTGCAAATGTTCGTATTTCTTAGTTGAAATATTTTTCGCCGGAAATATGAAATATTTATTATAATATATTTTATAACCTGTATTTAACGAATTCTGCAATTAATCCCTTTGCCATACGATTTTCTTTACAGTTATAGTGATTAAAACGTCTTTATCCCGAAAAATTCGTAGAACGAAAAAGAAAATTTATATTTTTTCTGTACAATTACATTTATTTAACCCTGATCTGTCCCTCATTTCACAAATTGAATCTATCCGTCGGTGTCAAACTGACACAGTGATAAAAGATCGATAAAATAACCAGGCAAATTGTTATTTTTCAATATTTTTCTATTCAAATTCTTTTACATCTTAAGTTTTTTGGTTATGTGTTTCACAATAATTTTAATTAAATATTAATTCAAAACGAATCAAATTGTAGTTCATGTAAATAGAATAGCGTAACATGCGTCATGAAATAAATAATAAAATTTTATTAGAAAATTTATTTCTAAACTCGGAGGAACTCGGAGTTTTCGGTATTGTCTAATTAATTTACTATAGAACATTGGAAATTTAAGTCCCCAATTGGGAATACAATATAGGATTAATTACAAACGAATCAAATTTTAGTTCATTCAAATACAATGGCGTAACATGCATATTTGTTAGACTTTGTTTAAAATCTTCATGCCGAGTGTGACTCGATTCTTTACAATTACAATGATTAAAACATCTTTATCACGAAAGATGTCACAGAAGGGCAAAGAAAATGTATATTTATTGTATGGTCACATTTATTTAATGCTTAAATATTAAGCTTTATCACTTCAATTTTTATAAGGAGTTGCAAAAAATATATGCTATTAGTCTACCGAAAAATGAATGTGGTCATGAAATAAATAATAAAATTTCATTAGAAAATTTATTTCTAAACTCGGAGAACTCGGAGTTTTCGGTATTGTCTAATTAATTTACTATAGAACATTGGAAATTTAAGTTCCCAATTGGGAATACAATAGAGGATTAATTAGATACGAATCAAATATAATTTTATCCACAAAGTAACGTAACCTTCGTATTTGTTAGACTTTGTTAAAATCTTCAAGACGAGTCTGACTCGTTAAAATACGGCAAGGGGTTAAAGGAGCATTCTCGAGCGGATTGAAAGCTCGTTCGCTAGATGAAAATGGTTCTGCGGGCACCCTCGCGATACAGGAACTCACACCACCTAAACGCCCAGTGAGTTTTATCGCGAGCACGTTGGGGCTTGCTTAATTTTATGCGATTTTTTATCGACGCCTCGTAATATCGATAATGTAAGGCACTGCTGCTTCACCTCTATCGCTTCCGTCTCGCTACGGTTCGTACGCAGGTCGAGGGGGTGGCTTATATCAAGTTATAGAGTTTGAGAAATGATTGCCGCATCGGAGTCTGCGAGCCTCCTCTTTTTTTCCTCTTCGTCCTCCCGTCGAACCTAACGGAAAACGGGTCCCATGTATTTCACGCGACTCGGAAGTTTTTAACTCCGACTAATTTCCTTCGGGAGTTAACGAAGACTTTGCTGAATCTAGTTTGAACTTCGATGCTCGCGAACAGAGAATATTTTCAACCTATAGCTTCCAGCGCGCGGGAACACTCGGTCAACTGGTTTAACTTGAACGCGGTGATTACACAAAGGTAAACGCAATTTTGATACGAAAACACAGAGTTGGGGAAAAATTTAATCGACGATTGACGAATAAATTTTTAAAATTTATTTAAGTTAACTATAAATTAATTTATTTAAAATTTATTTATTAATTTAAATTATTCTCATGTAATTGTTAGCAATTGCAATTTCTTCAAAATCTTTTTTGCACGTCATTTAGTAAATCAATTTTTCTAATCGCTCCAAAAAAGTCAGGTCGTTTGATCGCCCGATCATAAAAAAGTAATACTGTTTTAAAGTGTATTCAATTACTTTCGTGGTTCACTGTATGTATTTTTTGAGAAGTGAATAATATCCGCTGTCGAAAACACGGAGTTGGGGAAAAATTTAATCAACGATTGACGAATAAATCTCTACTTCAATTGTTAATCGCAATACCTGTTTTACATTCTCATATAATTGTTAGCAATTCCAATTTTTTAAAAATCTTTTTTGCACGTCATTTAGTAAATCAATTTTTCTAATCGCTCCAAAAAAGTCAGGTCGTTTGATGTCCCGATCATAAAAAAATAATACTGTTTTAAAGTGTATTCAATTACTTTCGTGGTTCACTGTATGTATGTATTGAGAAGTGCATAAAATCCGCTGCCTACTGATGAGTGTAGGAATGCAACCGATTCGAAGATTCGTTTATTGTTCAGTCTAGAGAAAATTAGTCTGTCAAGAAAAATAATTTCGCGCTAAGCGAGGTGAATTTTGTTGGGTGCGCCTTTAGTGTTCGTGCTTCGCTCGTGTTCATTTCACTTTAAATATGAGCGAATCCGTTGTATTATTCAAAGTTACCTCAAGCCGCTCCGTCGTATATATCCTAAATGTATCGTAACCGCGCCGCTTGTATGTTACTTCGTGTTTATCTATACGCGAGAACGAGTTTTCGGTATATTTTTAGGTTTGAATATTGCCCGACCACCTGAGCCATGTCTTCCGACGTTGATTTACCAACTACGCTATCAAATTTGCAGAACACGCATACGAACAAATTATATTTCATCAGACCGATTTGTTTTCACACACGGAAGTCATCTTCTTCCTCGTTGCAAAGAATAATTCACCGATAAGACACGAGTGAATCAGTGAAACTATTCGAACCACGTCGCATTCGACAATGATATTGTAATGATTACGCTGCGGATTTTATCAACACAACGGTGATGTTGATTCTACGCAACTAAGATTGACAGTAAACTAAGTTAGGTATATTATCATTTAATTTGTATTGGTGTATAATAAGATTTCTATGTGCTTACTTATTACAATTTACTATTAAATCATTTTCCGATTTTT
>CM052344.1:9735406-9746581 GCA_028455595.1 Lasioglossum vierecki | reverse complement strand
ATATTGTCACTGTTATTTAATAAAATAACTCGTTATTTTACAATATCACTTTCTTCGTTCAAGTAATTCTTTTTCCAGTAAGATCCTTGATAAAATTCATAAATTGGTGTTCGGCAATCATGAGTTTACTTTACTTACTCGTTGTCTTTAAGACGAATTGTATATTTTATAAATTCATTTTGTACAGTAACAAGCGAATTATTAAGAATGCCATAATTTCTTGTCCACGAAACCGCAATCTGTTTCGAACAAAGTCATTTCTCTTTTGCGCCGAGGTATGACTCACGTAACTAGAGAATGATGATGCGATTGTTATTATCAGAAAATGCGGTTGATGGACGCGAATCAAGGTCCGGGGGTGGAAATCGGTTTCTGCGGGACAGAAAACGACATTTTCGACGTTTACTCGATTTGCGATAATGCCTACTAATTTCTCGTAGCTGCCGCGATGTTGAAATTTCGTACGAACGATCACTATGGCAAGGACACCGCACGAATTGCCGAGATGGACATCATAGATTAAGTTAAACTGTTCGTTCCAAAGATTGACCTTTTGCGAATTGTTTGTTCAGTAGACATTTCTAGGCGACACTGACATTCACATTATTAATATTCGCCATATTTAATATTCATATAGCACTTAGGATACTTATAAATTTTTACATGGTTATCTAAATATGTATTTATTTTATTGACGCTAGCTCTACTGTATTTATTTATTTAATATTACTAGACTGTGAATGTTTATGCGATTTCCAATTTTTTTAGGAAAATTTTAAATAGTGGAATTACACAAAATCTTATTTTCAGTGATAGTAGTCTTTGTAGATCTGAAATAAATAAAAATCGTAGGCAATTTTGTGGAATTTTATTTACTAGCAATTTTTGAACATTTTTTAAAACCATAAATGCATAAAGATCCGCAGTCTAATTATTATTGCTTTAAACCGACATGTTTATTTAGCAAGTATGGTATTGTTACATGTTACATTGTTTTTATATCCTTGCGGATTGTATAAAAATAACAAGTATTCAGATTTTTAGATGTCCATAGAAAAAATTTATCAAACCAGTTCCCCATAAATAATATCATTACAATCGCAATCATCAAAAATTAAGTCATTCAAAGTCCGTCGTTTTTGTGGCTCTCTTTTGTGACTCAAAAATCGATTATTTTTATTCAACTAGCAGGGTAAGATATGTATCAGATGATTTCACAAGTTCGTATTTCCCATATTAAAAATATTATATATTTTTTTACACTGCGCCGTGCAATGCAGTTTGTAAAATCTATTTAAATCGGGCACGAACTTATGCAACTATTTAATAAATAATATAAGACCTGATTTTATAGTATCAAAGTAACATAAAATGTGAAGTGATAGCATTCCAGTAGAAAAAACCACTGATTGTCAGATTTATAATTATGTATTAGACACCTGTATCTAAAAGTCATTGTCCAAATCAATTATAAGAAACAAGTTAAAAACGGAAATGAATTTCCTCTTTCAATAATTTTAACATGAATGTAACATGATATTCTTCGAATGTCTTCACACAATATAAAATCCACACAGTCATGGTATGACTATCCAGAAAATAATGTGGTATGACACATTTCTGAACCTTTGATGATTACTCATTCATGAAGTTAGTAACGATCATTGTTACTTGTCATCATATTTAATGTATTATCAATTTGTATGCTCGCTGGAGCTATTAATAATAAAAAAATTATTAACTATTTCCACTCTACAATTTACATTTAAAATTAATAGTATAATTAATTAAAAAATATATGTGTTTATTATTCAACCGAATGTCGCTGTAATTTATACAATCTAAAGGAGTCAAGTCAAAAAGAAATTCAATTCCATTCTGGCAGAAAATTATTAATCCCTTGCCGTATTTTAACGAGTCATTCTATTTAAAATTTACTTCAAAGAACGGTTCCTTGACTATTTCTTATTTTAAACAATTCTGTTTATTAATTATATTAAATATAGCTTTCACACTTTGTTGAACTTATATTTGTTTAAAAAAAACTGTAAGACAATTAAATAAATAAAAGAAGAACCAAATACATACGAAGACTTAGTTTATTTACATTTTTATTTCTCTTACGCATTTCTTTTTAGATGAAATAAAATTTGATTCGTTTGTAATTAATATATAAGTCCTAAAATAAATGTAACTAATAGGAAAAAATATAAATTTTCTTTTAGGGACATTTTTAATCACTGTAACTGTAAAGAAAATGGTACGGCAAGGGGTTAAAATAGTCACCATAACAGATTAATTTAGATTATAGTTATCGAATAATAACTTCAGTAAGTTGAACAACTTACATTCATTAATTATTTGTTTTACCGACCATCAGATACGGTTTCCCATGTTTGTGATTAGCGCATTTAAAGGGACATCAAGCCTGTTCCTTTCGTTTAACTAACTTCAGCTTTCCCTGCGGGAGATTAATTGACGCAAACTGATAATACACGTAACGTACTAAGATTCGCGGGGAGAAAATTAGCTCTCGTCTTGACGACAGCTTCTCGCTAATTACCAACTAACGAATAAGACAAATGCTAAACAGCTGATAACAGTAAATATTTCTTTTTCGCAAAAATCATTAATTAAGTGAATTTTTCTACCGTCTCCACGTCTCCAGTATTTCAAGTTCCTACGTGATTCGTTCATCTTTCAGGTGAAACTGAGGTGTAATATTTCAAGTTACCCTACTGTGATTCTCAGTGCACGTTTAATATCTTCTGATTGAAAATGTAATTGTACTGTGTAGCCCTCATCATCGAATTTACAAGAGAAAAATTAAATTGTACTCTACGTATGTATAAAGTTAATTGACCATGTAAAAAGTTCAAGCACCATTAACTATTTCAAAACAATAATACACATGTAGTCTCTAAAACAATTTTATCAAATATTTTTCAATTTAATCAGGTGTAACATTTCAAGTTACCCTACTGTGATTCCCAGTGCACGTTTAATATCTTCTGATACAAATTTAATTATACTATGTAACCTTCATCTTCGAATATTCAAGAAAAAAACTTAATTGTACTCTACGTATGTATAAAGTTAATTTACCATGTAAAAAGTTCAAGCACCATTAACTATTTTAAAACAATAATACATATGTAGTCTCTAAAACAAATTTATCAAATATTTTTAACTTCCCGATTTTATAGGGAAGTTATTGTAATTTTTTCAATTTAATCAGGTGTAATATTTCAAGTTACCCTACTGTGATTCCCAGTGCACGTTTAATATCTTCTGATAAAAATTTAATTATACTGTGTAACCCTCATCTTCGAATATTCAAGAAAAAAACTTAATTGTACTATATGTATGTATAAAGTTAATTTAACATGTAAAAAGTTCAAGCACCATTAACTATTTTAAAACAATAATACACATGTAGTCTCTAAAACAATTTTATCAAATACGTTCATTGTATGTTTTCACGTAAAGAAATACATTCAATAAGAACACACATTTAATTTCAACGAAAGCAATATTATACAGCGTTGTACAGACAGCAAATGCAACTTTGTTTAGAAATTTTGCATATCATTGAAATTATAATAAAACCAGAATTTCTTTAATATTTAATTTATCGAATTCTAGTTAGAGTCAAAATTTTATAAAATCTTTCAAACTATTGACTGTTCCATATTCCATGCAGAATCTACAATTCCAAATTATTTGAACCGTTTCCGTCAAATCGATGGAAATCGATATCGTCATCAACCCCTAACATGTAAATTGCAGAATACATCTACTTTTGGAAACATGCAGTCCGAAATTTGAATACACCGGAAAACCAAAATTATGTTCGTATAAATTTTAGAATGACTTTAAACAACTTTTTGTTACCAAAAATGACCGTGTTGTCTACACGTTAATGTTATATATTATTATGCGGTATAGTATACGTATACATAGAATACTAATGAATAATAAATGTATACATATGTATTATTATTTAGAAATATAAGTAAGTATAATAAGATTTGATGAAACATGGTTTAAAGTTTAATGGCATAAAATTTTAAATACAATGAAATGATAAAATAAATGTGGAGTGACAATAGAAAAAACATTAATATTTTGGAGTATATTCACTTCTCGTTTCATTAAGTAAATATGAACTATCACATTCGAAACCTAAGTTGTTCTTTAAACAGTTTTACGTCAAATAAAACAATTTTCAATTGAACTGCATAATTTCAAAAATCAAAAATAGAATGATATACACTTGTTGATGTGTCCGAACGCAATTTAAAAATAATTAGAATTTTATACAACTACAAACTACACTACAAACTACAAACTCTAACAATATTTGTAAGCATACCCAATCGTGTCTATTCGGATTTGAATCAGAGTGATTGAGGCCACGTTTTGTTATTAAAAATGTTTATTTTTGCTATTAAAAATTTTTAAATCAAAATAAAAGTAAAAACATCTAACAAGTTATCCACAACACTTTCCACTAGAACTCATCGTTTTAGCAAACTACAAAAGAAGCTTTCCATATATCATTTTGACAAAACGTAGCCGCTTGTTTGTCTCCGCCTTATCATGTTCGGTGTCATACGAGATTATCCGCAATTCTCTGACCGTATTACAAAGGTTGCCTTTAAGTACTCAACACTTGATCAGCCGATAACTTATATAGGAGAACTATACACATGATAAAATGAAATTTGTGTATACACTTTTCGTTTTAGTTGATGCAAAAGGTTCGATATCCTATTTAACGGCGCTGATGTTCGAATGACATTTGTTGTTAATTTATTACACACATACACACAAACCACTAATTTCTGTGCTCACGTTTAAGTTTCACTTCTCATTTCACGATATTTATTAACTGAATTATTTAATTATATGCATAGTTAAAGCGTTTTACTAGCAAGTTGATACAAGTTATTTTAATAACTGAAGAGGTTAGAAAGTGTATTGACTGAAAACTGAAAAGACTTTTCTCTCTTTTATAATAATATATATGTACATTAAACAATCTTTGGCGTGTTTCCAGCTTCTGTATCGAGCATTTATTTATCGTATAATTCCAGGTAAACGGGTTAACTCTTTTTCGATTTTAACCGATTTATAAAAATACAGTAATAATATCTTTCCGCTTGGTTTGTTTCAATTTCAATGGTTTAGATAATTCTCCCTTATTAAAAGTAATAGATACCAGGGAAAGTAGATTCTTTAGTAATTACGTTTGCCACTAATGATATACATTTAAAGAAATAACAGCATAACATAACCACCACAAACTTGTTTTCACCATCTTTTTAAAGTGTAGATATGTATATGTTTTGAAACATGTTTGACTTTATAAAAATCATTGGACATAATCGAAGATTTTACGGTAAAATTTATCAATGAATTCATATATTTGTCATAATTCTGTGAGTATGTAATAGATAACAAATCAGGAAAAGACAAAATAAATTTTTAAAATTTAGGAACTTGAAAATGCCAAGAAGTTTATACGAAAAGATGTGTTAAAAATGAATAATTGTTGTAACAAAATGTCGAGAAAGTCTTTTTGACTCTTGCGGTAATTTCAACGTTGATAAAAAAAGAAACAGATGATTTGTATGTTGTAAGCCCTGCCAGAAAATATTCAATCCAGATTGCAAATGTATCTAATCATCAGAGAAATTATTTGGCAAACAATTCTTTTTAATATTGAACTTTTCCGTACATCAAGAAACATGCTAATATAATATTTACATTAATACTCGACGACTTAATCATTGTATTTGCCTTTAAACGCAAACGAACTAACATTCTGTCATTGTAATAATTTACGTATATAACGTGGAAAATATTTTCTTTATTGTTACTTATCCGGATCTAAATAAATTAAGCTTACTCTTTTTCAACAGTGTAATATCGGCTTAAATTGTATAAAGAGATTGTTAAAATATCAGATTGATTTATAAATGACGTCGTCTATTTTCTTACACGGTTATTTATGAGATTTCTGAAGCAGACAATTATTCGTTATTTATACAAGGCGTGTACAACAAAATGTTAGAATTTAAACTTGTAATTTAAAAAAAGTTAACCGTGCTTCACCTTTGCAGAGGCAACACAAATGGAACAGAAAATTTCCGACGCGGCGATGATGCCAGGAATGAGAAATTGTTTTTAACATGGTTCAAAAGTGATGGAAATTTTGATCGTATCGATGATACACTCTCTAATAGATTATAATTGTGATTGCTAATACTTAAATCTCCAGACTAATGAAAAATAATTCGCGTTCATATAAAAAGAGATGATAGAATCTTGTGTTAACTCCTCGGAGACATCGGTCGATTCTCGGTTTCTTTCTGTACGACCAATGTTTGTACAATGCGGATGCTTTTACGAAAAATAAAAATTATTTATCCTATGCATTGAATCTTCAATTCTTTTAATTTTCCTACAGTTTGAAATTAAGTGAACATTTATACAAAGTTTTAGAGAGGTCGTAACAATGTTACCGATGCTACCATTGCAAATAAACTATAAGACATTTTCATATTTTTCTTAATTATTTTCAAATTCTATAAACAACTGGAAAATACCGTAATTACTTTCTGGTCGATCTAATATAATTTTTTTTATTGTTATTTAACGTCGCTTTTTGAATTCTTATGTGAGAATTATTTCGCGACGGATCTAATATCATTTACCTCTTTAACTGATATAATCTCAGCGAAATTTGAGTACACTAAATTTTGCTAATATACTGTACGATGACTGTAACTATACAGTTCTGTTAACTTCTTCGAATCATTTGAAATATTATTTGTTTTTTAATTTATTTTACGTCACTCTCAATTCTTTGCCTAGGTTACTTCGCGACGGGACCTATAGTTTATTAAGGTAGTTTCCGAACCACCTTGTGCACTATCATATTAGATGGCACATCGAATATCGTGAATTATTTGCTCTTAAATTATACCTAAAAGTACCTCAGAATTTTAGAGACCCCCTAAAGTATGACACTTTGTAACCCAAGATCATTTTCCATAAAAACGAATCGAACCTACCCGGTAAAATCCTATTCAATGATCAATGATGTCCTTACCTGCCAGCCTGTCCTTAAGGTGTGGATGCCCTTGAAACGGATGAGCAGCAAGGTTCGCGAGTAGGCTCGCCCTGTGAAGTCCGGCAGCCGCCGCTTGCTGTTGACTATGTTGAAGAGCTTGTAAACTCCATGGTGGTATCAGTGCCTGTGCGGGCAGTGCTCCCGTGCTCGTACCATTAGCACCTGGTGGTCGATGCGCAGGTACTCTGATTACACCTCCGCCGGTATAAATCAGGCCAGTTCCGGTCGGGAAGAGCCTAAACGGCGCTAAGAGGTCCGCAGCTGTGGAGCAATGTACCGACGACGACGAATTCGTCTGCGTTTCCGGTGTGCTGCCAGTATCATCATCATCTTTCTCCGACAGTTTCTCCTCGATCTCGTGTCCCCATGATCTTCTGCCGTCATCCAAGGTCATCGACGAGCCCCCATTATTGTTACCCTCCTCCCAGGACCACTTCCTCTCTTTGTCGCTGTCTAGATCTTCTGAAGAAGGACTCTTCGGGTTCTGCGACCGATTCTCACCCAATAGACGACTTATGCTGAACGGATGGCTCCTCGGAGACTCATTTTGAAGCGTCCTCGAACTGGTCTGGCTCGGCGGCGGAGAATTCGAGCACTCCGAATGCTCCTGCGGCAACCGACGACCGTCGTTCACGTAATCGTGTGGCCCACAACTTCCGGTGTCCGAATCGTCCACGTTGATCTCCTCCGTCGCATCCACGTCACTGTCCCCTTGAACCGACATGATCCTCTACAGTCTCTGATCGTCCTCAAACGAATTACCAAAGTCACACAACGACAGCGTTCACCGTATGATCGCTACCGAATCTCATTCTGCTCTATCGACCCCCTACGATGCCCTCCGACCACCGGAACACCAAAAACATCCACCGCAACAACGTCTAAATTCTATCAGCCTATCCTCGAACCGCACCACTTTAATCGGACCTCTCGAAGATCGAAACTGACTTCCGTACGTTCTCATCCAACATTTGAACCATCGCGTATTCCTGCTCGACGGACGGCCATGTTGTTCGCTGATCTCGTTACGTCAATCTCCCTCGGCGAAGAATCGAAAACCTCACTCGCAGGACACTTGTACCCGATCATCCACGTGATAGCAACTCATCGTACCGCACAATGTTACCACCAATATTTCTTCGACACTGTTCGATCACTTCGGGTAGCAAAAGAAGAACATCCGATCGATCACAAAACTGGTTCCATCGAGGACTCTGTAAATTTTCGGGTTCAAACAACCCAGGTTGGAAGCTGTGTATGTTCCCCTTTCGACAGAGTTCAGATTGCTGCTTGGGGAAACAACGAAGGGGCGCGAAAAGGTGCAGCGGATTTGCGGTTCGGAAAGGTGACGAGTGCGGTCCTCACGTGGTCTTCGAAAGGGCTGTGCTGGTCCGTAACTCGGTCCGTGGTGAGTTGGGACGTGGATCCAGGTCGGTCGCGACGAGAGAGACGGGACGTAGTGAGGAGACCAGAGAAACCAGATGTTCCATCCCTACCATGGATCTGCGACGACTCGAGCGGCGTTTAGGTGCGCGGCATCGCCTACCACGGTACCAACAGCCAATCCACAGCCGAGGGGTTCCGCCTACCTAGCCAGCGATTGGGCGGCGTTAAATTGATACCTATTTAACATTTGAGCAGAATGTTGCAGGCGATCGCCTTTTTCTCCTATATTATTTATTGCCCGATCGTCGTGCCTCCTTTTTTCTCTCTGCCATCCCGCGTTCCTCCTCGTTTCTTCCAGCGGCCTGCAGCCCGCGTTATATGTAGCACGCTCTCTGTGTGTCCTTCCTTCTCGTTTCTTCCCTTCAGCTCCCTTTTCTTTCCCTTGCCTATGGCCGTTGCCCTCCTTCTCAGCCTCGACGAGGCTCGTCTCCTCTCGCTGCGCTGAGACGCGCCGCATTGAGTTGAAGAAGCGGAGGGACTTAATTACGACGAATATCCTTTTGGCCCCCACCACTCCCTGCCCTCCTCCCATCTCCCCGCCTATTCGCTCCCCTTTTTTCTCGTGAAGCTCGCGAGACGGTAAGAAGAGCGAACTGTCCCTTCTCATCTCAATCTCCTCGCACTACCCAGCCCTGTTACATGTATTATCAGGGGTCGAGGCGTACATATGAAATCTCTTGCGGTATGGTCACTCATGCCGATAGGGTCGAGCCAGGTCGTAGGCGGGTTTGAAAATTCGACTGGATTTTGTTTCCAACACTTCGTCGGCAGGGGAGCTCGAATGTAACCATTTCACTTTGGAATAAGCTTATTCAAATCCTGTTACATGTACGATAGATATTTGTGTGCCAAAATGTTACCTCCTAAATGATTGTTTAAGGAGGCTGTAAGGAGTTGTTTCAGGTCTGGTCGCAAAATTTATTTACGACCTCAAAATTTTTCAAAAAGTCGATTTTTGTGAACAAGACTAATGTTGTCGTTTTTTCATAGAAATGAGATTTTTTAAAAAATTACTTCTTCCGACCCGACAGGGGTACAGACCGATCAATTCTATGTTAAAATCAAAGAACTGTTGATACAAATGAAATACAGCGATGATTTTTTTTAAATTAAAGCTGAAACTTTGTAGAATATGGAATAATTATGGAGATTGTGGTACGAACGTTTCTCAGCCTTGGAAAAATTCGTTAAGCTTGCACGATTTCAAGAAAATTGTGGTTTTTTTAACATGCTATACATCATTTCTCGAAGATTTTTTCACGATGATTTCAGGTCTGATCGCGAAATTTATCTACGACCTCAAAATTTTTCAAAAAGTCGACTTTTGTGAACGAAACTAACGTTATTAAATTTTATTTCCCAACCTTGGGGAGGATCTCGCTTGAAACCAGTTAACTTGAAACAGTGCAACAAACCGATGAATGCTGTGTCAAAAATTTTTTCATAGAAATGAGATTTTTTTTAAGTTAATTCTTCCGACCCGACAGAGGTACGTCGCACAGTGGAGCAAACCGATCAATTCTATGTTAAAATCAAAGAACTGTTGACACAAATGAGATACAGTGATGAAATTTTTTTTAAATTAAAGCTGAAACTTTTTAGCTTTTTAACTTTTTTTCAATTTAATGAATATCGAATTGATGTGATATTTCTTACAATACTTAAATGTGTAGTATTATTATTCAAGTTAAAATTGATTAAGTACCAACATATTTAATAATCTACAATATATCTAATAACATATTTAATAACATTAAAATATTTGAAGATATTTAATAACACCATTGTGAATTTAATAATGTAAACAACAATCAATAGTACAGCCTCTGAGGCGAAACTAAAACTTGCTGCACTATTATTTAAAATATTGTTTACATTATTAGATATGTTAATCAAACTTAAAAAATTAAAACTTTTTCTCAAAAACTTAAAAAATCATAGAGAATGGAAATATTCTAAATCAAAAGAAACGTTTGATTTTCCAGTTAAAATAACTCCGAGTGCAAAGGGTTCAAGGAAAAGAGCAATTTCAAAATAGCTCCTGTTTTTTGCAATAGAGACAGCGAACTTTTATTTTGCATAAATATCCACATTGATGTTTTCCTGCATAGTTCTGATAATTGAGGTTTACTGTACTTACAGCATTAATAAATCGGAAGTTCATTGATAAAAGGTTCCGAAAATCGAAATGATATTGTGTAGAATATAAATATGTATATCCAGAGTCGAATTGGTTGTTTTAAGCGATTGATCGAAGAACTCGCACGTTGGTTTAAGGGAACCCAACAGTTTGGCTTCGATCGTGGTGTTGCAACGTTGCTGTATTTTATATAGTCGTATAGACGTGCAGTGTTCGTAGAATGCAACACGGAATAAGAGGCAAAACACCAGACACGTCGATTGGATGAGCACGAAGTTGATGCGGCTGGAACGAATCTTGCGGTGAGCCCTCTTTTGCACATCTTCTGCGTCATGTTTGGGCAGCTACCATTGAAAACGGGAACTGAAAGGTAACGTTTTAACAGAATCATTATTTACAGCATTGTGCATTGTTAACACTAAACCAACCATAGGGGTCAAATGGAGAT
>CM052344.1:9691915-9718537 GCA_028455595.1 Lasioglossum vierecki | reverse complement strand
ATTTGATAGAGGAAGGTTAACTACACAGTGCTCTGCCCCATCATATCAGTCAAAAATGTCTATTTGTAATAGAAAAATACATCGGAATCTGCTGGTGTTTTTCTCGATGTTTGCTCTACTTTGGGCTTATTTTTCTGTCACAGATAGACATTTTTGACTGATATGATGGGGCAGAGCACTGTGTAGTTAACCTTCCTCTATCAAATGAACCCTTGTGTAGCTCAAAATATGCTCGTATAAGGGAAAAAAGCGACAGCCCGCAAACCCATGTTTTGATACAAAATCTAGTAAGATTCTAGTTACTTTCTAGTTATATCACGTGGTGACCCTGCCTCTTAAGAAGGTAGACTCGAGAGTTTTCAGGATTGTGAGGGTGCGGGATGCACTTTCCCATTTCTTGATAATGCAAAGATGGAGTTTGTCAGTAATGAAAAGCTAGATAAAAATATATTTAAAAAAAACATATTTTAAAAACCACAAAGAAACTGAATGAAAAAACACACAATGAAGAAACTGTGCGTTAGGAGATAAAAAAATGTTTTTAGACATTAGTGATTATAAATAAAAGCGTGGAGATTACGTTAACATAGTTTACCGCTCCACGCTTTTATTTATAGTCACTAATATCTAAAAATATTATTTTCTACTTTTAATGTTTTAGTATATTAGTATACTATTTATATTAATAATACTAATTAGTATTCTTTTTAGTATATTAGTTTCTAATACAAGCGTGGTTTTTAAAAAGTTTTTTTATATATTTTTTTCCACATTCTTATCATAAGTGGAACAATAAAATTTGGTACATTTGTTCAAAATACGAGATCATTAACAAAATATAAACGTGGGATTTAAAGTGGAAATAAGTAGAGTAGAAAAAAAGCAGAAAAAAAATATAAAAAAACTTTTTAAAAACCACGCGTATATTAGAATGCTCTAAAAATGAGAAAATAATATTTTTAGATGTTAGTGACTATAAATAAAAGTGTGGAGCACCCACCAAGATTACGTTAATATATTTTAGCGCTCCACGCTTTTATTTATAGTCACTAATATCTAAAAATATACAACTGATTAATTTAACATTGAATCGAACAACGTGAATTATTCAGAGAAATTATAACAACTAGTTTACTAAATTATATGAAAAAGAATTTTTTCAAAAATTGTGCTTCACGTTTTGTGCTTCAGTAATAATTTTTATATATTTTGAGAATTTCATTATACGCGTATTGTGTATTTATATAATGTACCACTAATTACGTTATTTTTGCTGGTACAATTTTTACACCAAATAGCTTGTTTATTCTTTGATTATATAACAACTCCATATGTAGAATGTATTAATTTTTAATCAAAAAATGCGTTTGTGATAGTACATATATATTTTTTGATTCTTATTTATGTGATGCAAAATTTAAAAAGTCTGTATTATTTTAAAAAAAAACATTATTTTTATGAACTGATGTAAAAGTTTCTATTAACACTCCGCAAAGCTTGTTTATTCTTTGATTATATAACAACTCCATATGTGGAATGTATTAATTTTTAATCAGAAAATGCTTTTATGATAGTACATATATATTTTGATTCTTATTTATGCTTATTTGTGCGTTACAAAATTTAAAAAATCTGTGCTATGAAAAGAAGTATTATTTTTATGAACTAATGTAAAAATTTCTATTAACACTCCGCAAACCTAGTGTTAAACGACCATTTTGAAACACAGAGAAATGCAACGCGTAAATGAGAATGTATAATAGCTGTCGAGTTCGTCGAAAATCGTGATCTCACCTGTCGTTCGATTGCCACGGCTAAAATTCTTTCTCTAATTCTCAACTGCTCAATGAACCATGGCATCGAGCACGATTAAACGAAAAACCGGGTATGGGAAAAAGAGGGGCTTCCGTCAATGGAGTTGGCCCGCCATTATACCGTCATTAGCAAATCTGTATAATTAGAGGGACGCGCTTCCTCCGTTGTGAATACGAAAACGAGTCGTGAAATTCGATTTCGTTGAAAGGCGCGGATATTCGTATGGACCCTGGCCATTCGCCACGGCTGTTCGGTCAGACAAATCGCTGTCAATAAACCAAACGACTATGTACACCGAGATACGAATGCAAATATATCGATGAAATCTTGACGAACGAGCCACGGACGGGAACAAGATTAAAAGATTTACGCGGATAAACCGGCGGACAACTCTTTCTTCCCCGAGGCAACGCAACAAACCACCGCGGCGCTACCCTGCCAACCGAAACTGCATCACGGCGAATTAAAATAAACCAGTCGACTCCACCAAGAATACCAACTTCCCGGCGGAAGCTTAAACCCCGGGCTTACCGTTAATACGGAGTCAAATTTAAATTTTTAATCGTGCTTTTCGTTACGGAAATTTAGAGTGTAATTTCACACCATCGCGTGCTGCAATTTCGTTACTTCAAACGAAATAAAGTACGAGCACGTTTTTCACGTAATAGCGGAGAGGTATTCGTAATAGCAGAGGTAAATTAAAATTTTTACTTCATCTATATTTTAGTAATGAACATTAGCTTACTTATCCAAATTACTTACTTATGCAAATTCAGAAAAATTCTCATAAAATTGTTGAGATATGTTTTTTTTGGAAATAATTCCGAAATTTTACTTAGTCATATAACTTTCTTATTTAAAAGTATAATATTTGTATATTTTTCAATTTTCTTACTCGAAAAATTTTGCAAAACATGTTTCCATCCGACAAAGTAGATTATTAATGTAAAGAATGGCAAATATTAGTCCGAACACTATTGAAGATCCGCTAAAAATAATTTGCTCTGCTTGCTTGATTTTCGTTGTTAAAAATAATTTCTATCTAGTTGTTAATTAAATACTACACCACTCAAAGAAAAAAGAAAGAACTTGAGGAGTACATCAGGTGTCATAGTTGTCATAACAGACTGCTCTATTTCAATAATCCTAATTGGTATTTACGTACCTAATTGTTATTAAGTACAAAATAATATTAAATTATACATAATTATTACAAATAATCATTACATGTGTCTAAAACACATGCCCCTATTCAAATATTCAGTAATTTTTATTAGAATTGTGTACCCAAAGAAATAAATTTGTTTACTAATTCGTTATAGATGCTCTTTAGCAATCTCAGTAAATTAAAACTATTAGAACCGAAAACCTAGTGTTATATTCTTAGATTCTCGATCTACAATGAACCTGGAACGCATTCCACGTCGTAGAAGCACCGGTGATCAACGTGACACAGAATATATAGTTTTCATTCGATATAAGACGGAAGCTCGGGGCGGTTTTCGACGTATTACGGATGAAAGTACCTATTCGACTTGACATTGTTCGTGAATGGACCGAGAGATTATTACCTTGCCGTACCTTTTCTTTTTACAGTTACAATGATCAAATTTTATTCCATCTAAAATGAAACGTGAGACATTCATATTTGTCAGTCTTTGTTAAGAATCTTCACCACGAGTCTGGTTCGTGAAAGTACGGCAAGGGGTTAAGAAAAGATAGAATATGCAAAGTATCAATTTTCTACCTGATTTGCAACCAACTGAAGTGACATAGAAATTTACTTTTCGGCTTAATATGTTGTCTTAATATATTTCAATGGGTTGAAAATAAAATATCAGTATTTTTAAATCCATCTAATGTTTTTAATATTTTAAATTACGTCTACCCATTTTTGTTATTAATGCATAAAATTAACATATTTCAATGGGTTGAAAATAATATATCAGTATTTTTAAATTCTTCTAATGTTTTTAATATTTTAAATTGCGCCTACTCATTTTTGTTATTAATGCATAAAATCCGTTAACTAAATACGACATACCTACTCGTTCTAGCACTAAGCGATGACGAACGATCAATTTCCACAGAAAAACAGGAAATATCAATTTTGTAATTTCGAAAAAAACATTATTATGTTATATCGAAAGAAAACTGTATTAATGAAAAAAATGTTTCCCACGAGAGTCCAGCTCAAAGAGGGAATCTTGCTAGCCTCGTTACAGAAATCAGATTGAACAAACAATGTTATTAACACCAACGGTTAATTTTCCGAACCGCGCAATTTTCTCGGTTGGTTGAACCCGTTAACTATTCCATCAACACCGAGAGCCTGGAATAGGAGAAATAAAGGAAGAATAGAAAAAAAGGACAAAAGAGAGAAAGATGAAAAACGGAGCGCGCTTTTCTCTTCATAGAATCATCGCGGCAAAGGACGAATTAATCTGACTTCACGCAGAGCTAGGCAGCCATTTTGCCCCCACGTTTTCGATGTAATTGAATCTCTCGTCTTTGCCAAGGCAATTGTTCCGCCCCCTCATCACCCACAACCGAGAATTCAGGGCTGTTCTCTTACCGCGAGAAATTAATCTTCTCTTCCGCAGAAGCGGTTCCACTACCGAGGTAGGGGAAAAAACAGTAGTAATAGAAATCTATTCGGTGCTCGATCGCCGAGAGCCGTTCGTACACTTCTCGGGTACAATTGAAAATAAATTCCCTAAACGAGCTTCCTTCGACCGTGATAATCTTATAAGGCTCGCTGCTGTTCCAAAGCTTCGGAACGATAGAACTTTTCGCACGAGAAAGCGCCAAACTTAACACTTTTCCTAGCAAATCTCGATAATGTTACGTCCTCGTCGTGTGCGGTCCGACGCGATCCGATGCGATAAATTCACGTTGAATTTAATGTTGGAGAAATTCCGATAATAAATTAATGTTGGAGAAATTCTGATACTAAATTAATTTTACAGAAATTCTAATAATAAATTAATTTTAAATGTAATTTCAGAAGGATTTCCAAGTTTAAATTAATTTTTAAAAAATTAAAGAATCTAATTCACAGGGAATCTAATAATAAATTCATATTAAATGTAATTTTAGAAATTTAAATTAATTATAAAAGAATTAAAGAATCTAATTTACAGGGAATCTAATAATAAATTCATTTTAAATGTAATTTCAGAAGGATTTCCAAGTTTAAATTAATTTTAAAAGAATTAAAGAATCTAATTCACAGGGAATCTAATAATAAATTCATTTTAAATGTAATTTAAAAATTTAAATTAATTTTAAAAAGATTAAAGAATCTAATTTACAGGGAATCTAATAATCAGTTCATTTTAAATGTAATTTCAGAAGGATTTCCAAGTTTAAATTAATTTTAAAAGAATTAAAGAATCTAATTCACAGGGAATCTAATAATAAATTCATTTTAAATGTAATTTAAAAAATTTAAATTAATTTTAAAAAGATCAAAGAATCTAATATACAGGGAATCGAATAATAAATTCATTTTAAATGTAGTTTTAAAAGATTTTCAAGCTTGAATTAATTTTCGAAGAATTAAAGAATCGAATTTATAGGGAATCTAATAATAAATTCATTTTAAATGTAATTTTAGAAGATTTTCAAGTTTGAATTAATTTTCGAAGAATTAAAGAATCGAATTTACAGGAATTGTAATAATAAATTAATTTTAAATTTAATTTATAGGTATTCAAATTGGATCAACAAACTTATATTTAATAATGACAAACTTTACTAGTTGAATACTAACAGTATCAAGCACAAAATGTCACTTGTATACCTTGTTGTATGAAACTTACATACTGACTTTACTTCGTTTTTTACAACAGTAAATATTTAAATACGTGATAGTTCTGTCACGTAATACATATCCGAGTTTATTCAGAAAAATGTTTGATGTTCGAAATTGGTTAATCATTGATATTTCAACTCAAATTAACTAATTATACTTGCATTGGATAAAAAATAGGATCACCGAAAACAAATGATTGCCGAATACACTTTGCAGAAAATAAAACATAATTTACACTGAAAGTTAACTACGAAACACGACTTATGAAATGACAGGGTGTTACGATCGCTAACTCGGAAATTTTATGGAGAATGTCTGACGCATGTAAAATTTCATGAAATTGAACGAGGACCTTGCTTTATATCAAGCCGAATGGAACACGTAAGCAGAATAAAGAAAATTTTTGTTTGATTCGAATATCTACAATCAAATCGACCCTTTTCAAATCCATGAACTTCTCATTTTTACGCTTCGGAGGCTTCATCCTCCGCAAAAAACAAACTTCCAGGGGCTGAAATCGTGTCAGGAAATCGCGATTACCTTTCCGGAGGGTGTAAGAAAGAGGGTAGCCGGCGAGCCTCCGCCGAAACTCCATTAAACCTTATCATATTAGGATAATAGGATTGCTTTTATTACAATGTCCTCGAACCTGGATTTCTGTTTATCAGCCCAAGACACTCCCATCTCATTCTTTTAGATAGTTCGGCCGCGAGAGAGGCTCGGTGACGAGAAGCGAACGAGAGGTGAAGGACAGGCCGGAGAAAAATTACTTTCGTGGCAAGACGTGACGGAAATGCCGGAGCAAAGAGTGCAAAATTACGGGGGCGTATTTAAATATTGCGGTGGCCCGTCGGGGAAAGTTTATCGGCAGAAGAGACGCCTTGTCTTGAAAGAGACCGCGCGCCCGGAGACGCAACTTTTAACGTAAAAGATGGCACATGCACCTCGAAATTGCCCGGATTTAATAAATCTTGGCATCTTCGGAACGCCGTGAAAACTTTCGCGAACAATGTAACATGAACGCAAGCAGACGTCTCTGATCAAAATGAAAATCCAAAGCACAAGCGATACTTCAGTTAAATAATTATCTTATAGAACTATAGTTAACATTTTCAATATTTTATACAGTACAGTAAAACGTCAATTATCCGAACCAATTTCTGAATGCAATATTATACATGTAATTTTATAAATTTTAGTACAAGGAATCCAAGACACAACCCGTCACTACATCATGTTTACCTGCTCTTATATCTGGCAACAAATATGGCAGTGTTTTAACCTGTCAAACGCGCTTGAAAAATCGTGTAAAACTTTTAAAAGAGTGAACTTCACAGACTGTAACTTGAAATTAATCTCACTAGAATCTAACGTTTCATAATTTTTTAAATTGTATAATGTTGCATTCAGATAATTTTTCGTGCCCCGAATGAAAGTTCAGCCCTAACTTGAACCGAGATGATTCGGAAAATGAAAGTTTCAAAATTAGTTTTTAAATACAAGAGTCTACTACTTCTGTAATTAAAAATATGATTATATCAATGAAAACATACGTATGTACATACAAGGGTGTCCCAAAGAAGGCTCGGCGGCAGGTTTCACAGAGCGTAGCGTTGGATTCGAACCACGGTAAAGCAACGAACAAGGAAAGGAGCAGAAATGAACTGAACTGTACAACTGGTGGTAGATAACAACCGTGAATGAAGAACCGTCTTTGGAGATGTACTATCTGCTGCGGTTCGAACGACACTGATTTTACACAAGGACAAAAACAGGACAAAGAGAGACCGCTGTAAAACTAGAATTTATGGCAATCACATGTTTTGATTTTCCTGTATATTGGTATGTAGAATGGATAAGCAAGAAGGGGGGGGGGTAGGTACGAAAAAAGGCTATCCTTTTACCCAGCAAGAGGTCGAAATGTCAGGTACGCGTGGTGATTATGAGTCTCTATTATTATTTTACCTCCCATAAGAACCTTTCTAAAAGGAAGACCGACAATGTTTTGCCATGAGATTGCAATATATTTGTAAGTATGATATAAGTATGCATGTCATATAACTGAATGTGAGTGTACATATATGCTTAAGTGTTATATATGTTTTTATTGATTTACATGTCGCGTTAATATTTTGTTAAATGAATGTTTTACGTTACGATTTTGTCAGAATAAAAACGACAGTCTTCTGCGAGCGATTGACGAAACATCACGTCGTCTCTAGTATTAATTCTATGTCAAATCCTTATATATTTTAAGCGATCCCTAGACGATTGATATTATCGTCAATATATTGCACAATAATATTGATCGTCTGTAAATGAAATTGAAAGATTGCGCAGTATATTGAGTCAATCAAAAATAGCTTGATTTTTATCGTGCAATCTCGTAAATATTGCTCCGCCTGTGAGTAATATTGCGCAATATTGCCTCGGTTCTATCTTCGTGGCAAAGTGTAAATTGAATTTTCAAGTATGGCTACACAGGAAAAAAGGAAGAAAGAAAATTCATTTTAGAATGTAGATTACTTAGTGTTATTGATAAACGCTGACTCGGAGGAATAGCATCTTGCATTATTGTATTTATTGTTTACATTTCAAATAATATATTAACAATCTTAAACTCATTTAAAGTGTGCTTTCGTCATAAATGCATAAAATCCTGTCTAATAATTATACACGGTGGCCAAAGATTTAGTACTGAAATAAGTATAGAAATAAAATAAAAATAAAATAAGTATAAAAATAATCCCACCGCCGTCTATTCTGGAAATATTCCATGTGCCATCAATACTGTGGTGCCCAAGGTGGTTCGGAACCTACCTTTATTCTAAACTGTAGGTCCTTTCGCGAAATAATTCTCACATAAGAATTCAAAAAGCGATGTTAAAAAATATATATAAAATGTCACGTCGCAAAAGTCCATAAATGCTTTATTAAAAAGTCATGAAAAAAGGAAGGAACGGTAAGCTGTGCATACTTATGCATGCATTTCGTAAACGCTTACTTCATAAACCGAAACGGAACGAGAACGGAAAATGTGCATTTGCTGTCGTACAGCAGAATTGCGCACAAAAAGGGTAAACGCACAGTGTACCTCATATGTCGACCCGTATCACGAACATTACATACTTTGTCTTAACCCATATTACACTAACAACAAAGCTTAGACAACCCGGTAATTCAAAAAGAATTTGTAACTGTGCGTACGAATACAACAGAGTCCATAACATAATGCTTTTTCAAGGGGTGGTGTAAAGTCATCCCCTGAAACTGAATTATAGTGGCAGCAAATAAAACAAGGTTTTATTAAATGTGACACAACTTACTAGTACACTTAATCTTATTTTTACTAATACACTTAATCACATTTTATATTTTTGTTGTAACTCATTCATGAAATATTCTTGATATTTTTCAAACAAAACATTTTACTTAAATGTACAACACAGTGGAGAAAAATTATACTCTACGTAACTAACAGGATTATAATTAAATGTAACTAATTTTTGTGTGTGAGTCGTCGATATTTTCATTTTTTAACACATATTTAATTGTAGTTCTTATAATACCGTATATTTTCTGACAATTCATGCACTATGACTGTTATTATCTGTAATAATTATTGTAAATAATCAATCAATGATCTTGTGTTGTAATACAAGTATCTAAAGTAATATCATTTGTTTTGTTTGACTGTGGATTTTTATGCAATCATGGCTTCCGAAAATTTTCAAAAAATGCTACGATATAAAATACTACCGAATTTAGTACGATTTTAATTTATCTCAAACCTGAAAAGGCCACGAAAACCAATGTTCTATGTGATTCGAATTTTTAAAAATTCATCTCCAAACCTTGCAAATTGCATAAACATCCGCAGCCCAACAATAATTCTTGTAATTTCGCACCCGAAGTGAAATCGACAGATTCCTTAACCCTCATCATCCACACGGGTAATTTTTTATACGATTCTGCATGAAGAGGTACCCGGGTACCCATATAGGTTGCTGCATACTGTTGTAGCATCATCGTCGCTACTAGGCCCCAGCGAGGGCCTTTGGTCCGTGAAGGGTCCATCTACCTCAGGTTCATGCATATACCTGATAACTGGCCCCGCATGACCTGGAGATTTTTTATGGCACGTCTTCGCTACTATCGAGTTTTAAAATTTGTACTGAGAAATAGTTGTACTATAAATCACAATTGTATAGGATCTAATTTGCCTACTTGAGCCTTTTGGTACCCGGGTACCCTCGTCACAGCGAATGCGAAAAAAAAGGTTTGGGAGTTTTTTTGTGAAATGTTGAATAAAATTTTTGTTTAATTCATCTAAAATAGATTTGAGATGTCACAAAAGATGAAGGACATACCAATTGAAAAATATTATGTGAATGAATTTGAAATAGGTACCCGGGTACCACGCAGTGTGGATGAGGGTTAATCCTAGCGTTAACAATCACCTTATAACACGGCTGCCAATATTAGCGTATCTTTTCGAGCTAGTTTCATTACCTCTTAAAAGATTATTACATTCTTTACTCCGTAGAATGTATAGAATCTCGCTACAAAAGACTTTCCTCTGGTTGCGCCGAGCCAACGTTTCCCTACATTGAACACGGCTGTGCTTTTTTCAGTGAAAATTCTCCCATTCAAAAGGAGCACGACGACCACCACGATATTTCCGAAGATCGAGCACGTTGGTATGCCAGAAACGGAAGGATCGTTTAATACCGGAAGCAGTTCGTCGCTCTTTAGAAAGTTTTCGCAGGCTATTACACGGTCTCGTTCCCGTCGAAAAGGATCTGTCAAAAACCGCGAATATCACGAGCCCCGGCCGCGACCGGCCCACAAACCACCACCTAATACATCTCCGGCCGTGTTTCATAAACGATAAAAGAAAATGAAAAACGTAGCAGGCGACGGGGGGGAGAGAGGCAGAGCAGGGGGAGCGAGGGCGCGCGCGCGACTCTCGAGATAGAAAAAGAGAACAAGAAGAGGAGTCGAGTAAAAGAGAGCGGGCAGGGCGTGGAAGCAGGACTCCTTCATCTCGCTCGGCGGCGAAGAATATAAATCATATGCTTAAGAAAGTCGGTCCGCTGGGCACGCCATGCCGCTTCTTTTGTAAAGGAGATTACGGTGCAAAGGAGTTTCCTCATTTTTCGCGGCGACACCGCGAGCCGGCACCCGAATTAACATATTCATAAGATATTTATCACGGTATCTCTTTGACACCTATTTTAAGAACGCGGCCGCTTATGAAAACGAATAAATTGGGATCGGGATCGAGAGACCACGGAGTTTTCCAACGCGGTTCGCGGTTCGCGCTGGAAAACGACGCACTATGGCAGGGGTCGGCAATCTGCGGCTCTTTGGATGTGAAGCTGCGGCTCTTCAGTTCCATACGCAAATATTATTTATTTTATAAAAAAAAACATTTAAAAATCATTCTGAATCGATTAACGAGAATTAGGCACCGATTCTATCTCTCAGCCACTTGGACTCGCTTTTCATGTTTTTTTTATTTTAAGTACAAGTTACATTGTTTAGTAAAGTTTAAATTTTTTACTTGAATAACCATGCAAAGCAATCGCTCCCATTAAATTTGTTTGTTATTGAAGTACAAGTTAGTGTTGTAAGTAAATGTTTAATTGTTTTAATTTTTTACTTAAATAATAAGTAATTATCTAATAATACCATATATATATTATCTAATTTGTTGTGAAAAACACTACTTATATATGAATAAATAGATATTTTTTCTTATGAATAAATAGATTGGTTTTTTAATCAAAAAACTTTATTTATGCGAGTAAACTTTATTTGCCGACCCCTGCACTATGGGGTACTTGGCCGATCTAGCTGGCCAAAAGTCGATTTTGTCAAACTCATCCCGGGTAAAAATGAGTTGTTACCTGAAAAAGTTAAATAGTGGAGGTACAATAAATCGTCAGTTTTTTCCCGGTTTGGTATTTCCGTACGGAGGTGTAATCACTTGAAGTTTAATAATTTAGTATAGTGCTTGTACCTTTCGCCGTGTCGTCCGCATTAGCAACGTTGGAAGTGAAATATTTTTTGTCACGAAAGCTATTTTACGAAAACCGGTAATGGACAGTGTTGTACCAGGTAAGTGAGTGTATTTCACAAAATTGCAATCAGATGTGTATTTAAATAATTAAAATAACGGTTCCTGAAAAAAGTCAACTTGAAGGCAGTTTCAATCTCGAAATGTCCCGGTAATGTTTGTTCAACCACTGTAAAGTGGAAGGTATCAGCTTTATTTTCGTCTAAAAAAAAGTAGCAGAAGTTTGCAGATGCACAAGTTATCGTTACGTCTAATTTTTGCCACATAAATGAAATTGCAAGCGTATTATTGGTTATTATATATTATATTTGTTATTTTTATTGTTTATATTGTAGTAATTCGCGCGCATTGTTAAATTAGTTAAAAATAATATTTTCAATAAAAATGGTTAATTTTTATGTGTTTATAATTATTTTTTCTAAGAAAAAATACTATAAATAAGTTAGTAGGTACAATTTAAACACGTTGAGCAGAAAAAATAATTTTGGCCAGCCAGATCGGCCAAGTACCCCATAGTGCGACGGAAAGGGAAACTCTCGAGCGAGCGAGCGCGCTGGATCGACGTATCGCGGCGTGCATTTTCCGCCGGCGGTTCCACGTTTATTAAGAGAAGAAAAAAGAGCCGACGCCGACCGACGAGAAGAGAGGGGGAGGGGTAGAGGGAGAGGGGAGAGAAAAAATATAGGAAAATTCGAGCGAAGGGAAAATCTCGACGCGAACGTTTAACGGGATAATACCCTCTGCGCAGCCGAGGTACAGCTTTTACTCGGCTGTATACACGCTCTGTGGGGGCGGGGTTGAGGGCGGAGGGTAGTGGTCGGGGGTGCGCGCATACATAATTCTACGGTGTTGGCAGAGTCCTGAGACCTCGAATCGCTCGTGTTACGTCAGTCGTCTTAAACAGCCTTCGTAATGGAACTGTGGATTTGACGCGATTGCTGTACCCGTGCGACACACCGTCGCGATGCGTGGCGTCGGCTCCCTGTATATACGGGTACGTTTCGCAAGCGTGCAAACACCAGGCTCGGTTCACGGCGTATGCATAATTCAGGAACGCGTGTGTCGTCGATACGGCAGGGAACCGACGCACGATAGTTATGCATATACTCCTCCCGCGCCGGATGCTGAAACAACCACCCCTTCTGTTTCTGCATCATTCTATCCTACCCTCTCTCACGCTCTATCTCTCCTTTTTCCCTCGTCTCTGATACCTTAACCCTTTGCGATCCGAATTATTTTTCAATTTTCTTGCCGCACCACTCCCTGCTATTTTAACGCTAAACCTACCACCACCGGTTTCAGATTTTTTATTTTGTAATTATTCGAATAATTTAGATGTGTGTCTTTAGTCAAGCACGTCAGCACATTAAAAATAAACTAGGATTACCAGTAAACCTACCACCACTTCTACATTTCTTATTTAACAATTATTGAAATAATAAAAATGATTTTTAACCGACTTCGAAAAAGGAGGAGGTTATTCAATTCGCTTTTTCTTCGCTCTTTTTTTATCAGAAATGATTATATAAATATCTTTTGTAGAGTACGTCTTATAATAGGAGCCGCCCAAAGTCTAAATAAAATCAAGCTTGTCGTTTCTTATAAGGGAACGTTTAGCAGATACTTTTATGGCTTGGTAGGTTTAGTGTTGTGTCTCATTTGAAATGTAATTTAAATATAGTTCTTGAATTTTGTTACAATTTATGTATGTGTTCATATAGGCATGGTGTATTACATGTTTTAGTAAAATCAACAAAATGTTTATTTTTATTCGTCACAGACAATGAAAAATGAAAAAGGAAACATCAAAATGGTCACTGTAAATGGTACGGTATATTCCACATACATCAGTAAGTTAACAAAGCATGAATGTTTATTAATTAACCCTTTGAGTACATTTCATGACTCACACTCGTCCTGCATGTGTTATGTTTCTTTGATATATTTATTTTAACTATGTAAATAATATCACTAGAATAAATGAAATCTTGCATAAAATGTATTATTTTTACATTAATCCATACATCATACACAAAAAATCTTCAAATAAATCTGTACCGAAAGAGTTAAACGTATCTCAGTAAATTCATTTGAAATGTTCAGAAATAATGAGGCATTTAAGACGACTAACGAATAAAATCAATATTTAAAGTTGCAATAATATATTTTCTTCAGAAAATCTGAAGCACATTTACAATAAACTGCTTTTATTATTATAGCATAATCTGAACTGGAAAAGTACGACGGAAAAGACTTCCGTGAAATGTTTACATAAAATATTTCCCTTTGCGTCGGAGACCTCAGAAAAGCGTTTTACCAACAAATCCTTTTACGCCTTAGAATGACAAGAATTTCTGAAGCATTCTCAAGAAGCGCTGCCGGAGGTTGTTGACGCTGAACGTCGTATTTACTTCTTATCCGAGTCGCAATACCTCAGCTCATTTTCCGTGTCCACACAATCGTCTTAAGAAGTAACTTCAATTTCCCCGAGCCATCTTCTTCCGGGAGCATTGTTTCGATCATTTAACCGCGCGACAACCCTTTAATCTCTCAAGTTGCCAGACCACGAGTCGCCAAATAAGGGGAGGAAGCACGAATTCAGAATAGGAAGTTACCCTGTGTCTCTGTCAGTAACTGACATATGCACGAAAAACAGAGTTAGGAAAAAATTTAATTTAAATAAAAATTTCGAATAAAGTAGGTTTAAATTCCACTTGGAAAACCCCAGTTTTTATCTAGTTTTACCCAAATTTATATGTACATAAAACTTTTGTGACGTAGATCTTGAAAGTCTTGAAAGTCTTGAAGATCTTGAAAGTCTTGAAGGTTTTGAAAGTCTTGAATGTCTTGAATGTCTTGAAAGTCTTGAATGTCTTGAAAGTCTTGAAGATCTTGAAAGTCTTGAAGATCTTGAAAGTCTTGAAGGTTTTGAAAGTCTTGAATGTCTTGAAGGTCTTGAAAGTCTTGAAGATCTTGAAAGTCTTGAAGGTTTTGAAAGTTTTGAAAGTCTTGAATATCTTGAAGGTCTTGAAAGTCTTGAAGATCTTGAAAGTCTAGAAGGTCTTGAAAATCTTGAAAGTCTTGAAAGTCTTGAAGGTCTTGAAAATCTTGAAAGTCTTGAAAGTCTTGAACGTCTTGAACGTCTTGAAAATCTTGAAAGTATTGAAGACTTTCAAAAGAATTACAAGAATTTCCGACTTGGAGTAAATATGTAATTGATTCGAACCCTGTGGCGATTGATTTGCTTGAAAACTTGCAAGGCAGAGAATTGCATCGCTACCTGTGATACGCGAAAGAAAATTTCCTGAATGTTGAAAAGAACGATATTCTTGAATGGTGATCGGCGGAGCGATACAGCGTCTGAGAACGTTTAACGAGCCGCGCGTAAATGACGAAGTTTACGATCATCGGTTTTATTTGGAATGTTCGGGGCCGTGGAAGACGAGTCGCAAGTCCTGGAGTCGACGCACGCACACGCACAGAAGATGCACACGCACACGCGCCACGCCACGCGAGCTCAAACACACCGTAAAAGGGAACTCACCCTCGGCACTCCAGTAAATAATTAACCGTATGGCCGGGACTGGAGTGTTCGCTCCTCGAGTGAAGGATTCCTCTTCGCTCTTCCATCTTTCGTCAACAGACGTTACCTGGCCGAACCTACGGCGAGAGCACATACTCGCGATTCTCATTAAAAATACCATCTGATCTCTCCCTCTCTCTCTCTCTCTCTCTCGCTCTCCCCAACTCATACTCTCCCTCGTAGTACGCACGATGCACGACTTGTCCCAAGAAGAGAGAAGAAACCCAAGGACAAACGAATCTCTTGTCGATGGCAGAAGCATTAGATTGTTGCATACGAAATGAACGATTTTTTACCAGTAACGTTAAACAGATGAGATAGATATGTGTAAAGTAAGGGCATTGTAAACCCAAGATCAAATTTCATGGCTGCAAAACTGAAAAAAGATTTTAACACTAAACTTACCACAATCAGTTACAATGACCGGTTCCAGATTTTTTATCTTACAATTATTGAAATAATAAAAATGATTTTATCTTGTCATTTCTATAAGGGAACATGACCAGTTACTTTTAATATAAATAAACTTTTAATGTAAATTTGATAACTAACACTCGTCATGGACATGTTCTGTTTCATTGATATATTCATTTTTATTTTGTAATAGAAATCTTGATTAAAACTATGTAAATAATATCACTGCAATAAATTAAATATTACATAAAATCTCTATTATTTTCCATTAATCCATACATCAAAAACTTAAATTCATTCTATATGCAAAAAATAAATCCGTATTTAAATAAATCTGTAGCTAAGGGGTAAATGAAATAAATTTTTTTAAATAGTAACGTTGAGCAGAAATAATTTGAGGATGGAAGTGAGTATCACTCTAATCAATATGTTCTCTGAATGAATCACAAGAAATTGAATTTTTTAGTTCGTCGCATTCTTTATTAGATCCTGCAATTGTTTAAAAAGTTACGAATATCTTAATCAGCAATTTAAAAGAATTCTGATAAGACATAATCCTATTTTTATAAATGCAGCAACATTTATCACGAAGTACAGAAATTAATGTTATTCGTCGAAAAAACAAATTCGAAAATAAGCTATTATGATTCTGGTTCATATAATTTTTTCTAATTGCTTCAAAGTGTTCTGAATACTTTATAGATCTAATTAAAAGAAGTAACTTGTGTCGGAGAACTCTTTTCTTCTACCCCTTACGGTTTACGAGTTCTGAAATAAAATCGGAGAACATCCGAATCTTTGGGGGTTAATTTCAACCCCTCGGAATGAATTTAGGCCGGCAAAAATTGCTTAATGCATAGCTAAGTATGCTGTTCATGTCCTAACCTAGAAGTTTCATAACTTTTCTAAATTGATGGGCTGGCATCTTCTTTAGTAAGTATGCTAAGTCAGAGGATAAATCTAGTAAATTTTCGATTCGGAAAATCCGCGCCAGAAATAGGTGGAGAAAGAACAATTAAAAGTCCCATCGACGATTCCGTGACGGGAAGAATTTAATGGATTTCCTGTGTCCAAGTTCAGCCACGATTTCCAGAGATGGACGACTTTAATATGGAGCCTCTTGGTTTAAGGAAACAAGACCGTGGCCTGTGCAGACATTATTCGATTCCAACGTCGGACGCAGCGCGCAAATACGGCATGGTGGCGTACCCATAGTCGACGGTAAAGAACTCAGCATTTCCTCGTGAAATGCGAGCCGAGCATCTGGTGCTTTCAGTTTACGGGCCTCGTTACTACTTTATCATGTGTGTCGAGATCGATAACGCCCTGGATATAACGATATATTTTTCTTGGCCAGATCCGCCATAGTAACTTCGATAAATTCGGTCTTCGTGATTCTTTATACATTACCTACTCTTTCAATTGTTAATGCAACCGAATTTTAAATTCCACTGAGAACGCTGTCCCTACATCAAGAGACCGGGGCTAAAGTTTCGATTTTTCATTAAAATTTCCGATATTTTTATCTTTAACGAATAATTTATTGTTAAAATTATTATATTTTAAACTTCTAACCTTGAAATTAAAATATTTCAATAGATTTCTTATATTTTTGTCCCGTTGTGAGGCAAGTTGTTCTTGTATTAGGGTTTTGATAATAATTAAAACTGTAATAAAATCTTCCAATTGTTAATCAAATACAACACGATTATGTAACTAATATTGATTTGTAGAGCTTTAGGTTAATAAAACTATACTATGTTTAACAGAAGATCAAAACAATATAATAACTCAACAATTATCTTTGGTATGAAATCATTTTGGAACATATTGCATTAAATTAAATAATAAGTTAAAGTTGTGTAACTTACACATTCGATCGAACAAGATTGTTATGCAGACAAATAATTTTTTGTAAGACACTTTTTCGCCTGAAGTCACTCTAGCATTTATAAATATATACTTGATAAATTATGAATAAATGCACCACTAGATTTCATAAAAATTACTCAACACCTACATAATATAAGTTAAACGTTATAATATTGTACTTGGTAAATAAACCACTGGGTTTAAAGCAATAATAAATAAATAAACAAATATCAGTTAACAGTTATATAAAAAATCATTGTTACTATATTTTACGTACACGTAAGCACTGCAAAAGCATTAAAGTAATACTATAACTTGATTCTCGACATACACAGTAGTTTAAGTCAATGAAAAGGCAGACAGAGCAGCAAGAGAGACAAAATTAAAATATCTACCGTTTATGATCGCGTAAAAACATTGTCAAGAACGAAAGCAAACTATTTTAAGGGTTTCACATAATAATACAATAGAAACAACCGAGTTCAAGATTATTTTTTCTAGCATTAAATTAAAATTTATCGATTATTTTAATACTTTCTTCTAAGATTATTTATTGTATACTTATCGTAAATGATAGCCCTTTAGTCTTTTTCATGAATAATGAACTATGTTTTCAATAATGTTGACTTTTAATTATTAATACACACACAACTATGCTTCATTTATTATTTATCATTATTATGCTTAATTATTAATACTAACATAACATAAAATACATTTTACACAAACATAACTCAACAATGTTGAGCAATAAGAAACATGGAAAACATTTTATCCATGTTTTGCAAGAACGTATTGATAAAAAGTGTATTTGCATAGTGACAGTTCAAAGTTACAATTCCTTTTATCGAACATACTCGAAGTACAAACAGATACTACACAACACTCGACTCAGTATTTGAAAATGCAAAAAGAAATCGTTTTTATACTTTCGTCTTTTCACGTGGCTGCCTTCCATATCTTCAAAAGCGTTTTTACAATGCTCTATGATCAGCTCCAAACAAGTCTCTCTTTGAAAGCAACTCAAACAATGAGCACTTCAATAATAAACGTTAAAAAGTACCATCAGTGGAGGAAGTTCTATCCTTTCTTCCCAATGTTTACATTCTCGGCTCTGAGGTTTCGCCAGTGGTTTATAAAACACCGTGAATAGAACCTAAAACCTGGGAAATGCGTTCCGCCTCGACAAGTGAACTAAAGAATTTCCTTTCCGCCGTTTCGGACTTTCCTTACAGTTCAACCGCTGTCTGTATCGTCCTCTGTACGAGCAAAATTCACGGATAAATAAAAAAACTAGACAGCTTTTAAGTTAGAAAAAAATTAAACACACTCTCTCTCTCTCTTCCTGCCTCTTACTATACGACTGTTGCTCCGGTTTCCCTGCTCAAGAACTGTGAAGTACGCTTTCAAAAAGCGACTCCTTGAACTCTCGATACCCTGCGAATTAATGCCAGTGGAAAAGAAGCAAGAAAGTGTTCACTCGGAAATTTGCTTGAATTATTTTAAAGCAGTTATAGCAAAATGATTTTCTTTCGAAAAATTTTTACTTAAATCGATGTATTTTATTTCAGTTATCTGGTTGAAAATTATTCTGTCAATTGTTCGTAATGATGGTGTCCTAAGCCACACCATATAATTGATTAATAAAATTTCTATTTTCACTGCCAGTTTCTACAATTTTATTTAGATCGATGTACTTTATTTCATTTATCTGGTTGAACATTATTTTGTCAATTGTTCGTAACGATGGTGTCCTAAGCCACACCGTATAATTGATTAATAACATTTCTATTTTCACTGCCAGTTTCTACAATTTTATTTAGATCGATGTACTTTATTTCATTTATCTGGTTGAAAATTATTTTGTCAATTGTTCGTAACGATGGTGTCCTAAGCCCCACCGTATAATTGATTAATAACATTTCTATTTTCACTGCCAGTTTCTACAATTTTATTTAGATCGATGTACTTTATTTCATTTATCTGGTGGACAATTATTTTGTCAATTGTTCGTAACGATGGTGTTCTAAGCCACACCAGATAATTGATTAATAAAATTTCTATTTTCACTACCAGTTTCTACAATTTAACTTAGATCGATGCATTTTATTTCAATTATCTGGTTCAAAATTATTTTGTCAATTGTTCGTAACGATGGTGTCCTAAGCCCCACCGTATAATTGATTAATAAAATTTCTATTTTCACTACCAGTTTCACATTACCATTTTAAGAATAAAATAAATGGCTCAGAAATTGGTTCATAAAGGAATACATAAAATTGTGCACATGTCTATCGTCGTGTGTTTAAAGTTTATTCATTGTTTATGCAATTTGTTCCTGCTGCAGCGGACTTGAAACAAAGAGTTAAATGAAAAGGATGGCGCTCTTACTTTATACAAGACATTTCATTAGATGTGGGACATTCAACAACGGTAAACGAGGTAGAAAAAGGTTCACATAAATGAGTGTCCTACTTGACCCTGTTCCCGTGCCACAGTCGCCTTTGTTCTACAGTTATCTGCAGCTGTTTACCTTCATACAAAATGCAATAAATCGTCTCTCTCGGCCCGAATCTACAACTGCGATTCTCTGTCGTAGTGTTTACCGTCCTCTGAATTCATTTTATTATTAAAAGTCAAAGTAAATATTCGCAAAAAGGAGGTCATCTTTCAGCTTCAAGGTCTGCTTTGAAGAAAAGTGACGCAGCTTTTAAGAAAAAGAAACACTCCAACTTGTAAAATGCTGGGAAAAATTGTAGAAACTGGTAGTGAAAATAGAAATTTTATTAATCAATTATATGGTGTGGCTTAGGACACCATCGTTACGAACAATTGACAAAATAATTTTCAACCATATAACTGAAATAAAGTACATCGATCTAAATAAAATTGTAGAAACTGGCAGTGAAAATAGAAATTTTATTAATCAATTATATGGTGTGGCTTAGGACACCATCGTTACGAACAATTGACAAAATAAATTTCAACCATATAACTGAAATAAAATACATCTATCTAAGTAAAAATAAGTCACCTTCCAACATCTCTGAAAAATCACATTTCGCAGAATTTCCCTTCGCCCTAACTGTGCAATTATGCAAACTAAAAAAAAGTGCTTCAAACTCAAACTAAATTCAGATCGATAACAACTTTCCCGACGAAAAAAGGATAACACATATGCCATACCATTTTTATAAAACGAGGTAGGTAATCTTTTTTACCAGTTTCAAATAAAAAATTGACGTCGAGTTTCGACGTATTTAACAGTGCATCATCCGAATACTAATCTGTGAACATTTTGAATTGATCGGATGGACTCATACAAATCGGGGCGATCCGGGATTCTGTGAAATCATATTTTTAAAAACAACCACCAACATATTTCCGAAACTACGGCACCGTATTAATTTATTTTTTGCAGACTCGTACATTGTACATATAAAAGTAAAGTTCTCAATCGTGACTTTTTTTATTTGCACTATACAGTTTTGTTTGTACAGATTAAAACAAAGGCAATTTTTAATTAGGAAATTTATTTTACTAGCTTTTTTAGTTATCATGCACACAAGTTTAAAAAACAAATTATACAACAAATAATATGATGGATGGAACTAAAAAGAAACCTCTTGTACTTCAAGTCTATCTATGTATAAATATCCTCATTTTATATTTCAATTTAAACACGCTACAAACTTTTCTTCCAACTCAATATTCATATCCTCAAGGGTCTTGCCCTGTATGTTCAATAATTATACAGAATTTTATCCATAAATATCTCAAAATTCTTACCTGTAAACGACCGAAAAATATGGCACCATGCGGCACGGATATATCGGTGAGCCCTTCTAATTTAATTTCCAACTTCTGTATTTTCCATTATTTTTTTATAGGACTTCGATGACCATATTTGTGGCACTTTTCTAATAAAAATCATACGAAATATGATATAATTCCGATGATATTTACTTGTGTAATAGACAATTGAAGTTTCGAGCGCAAGGAAAGAGTTTCTCATATGCTATCCTTCCTCACGCCCGAAACTTTAATCGTCTATTACATAAGTAAATATCATCGGAATTATATCATATTTAGTATCATTTTAATTCGAAAAATATCACAAATATGATCATCGAAGTCCCATAAAAAAAGTAATGAAAAAGTAAATAAAATTAAAATAAAATTCATTTTTATTTTTGAAGTGTAGCCATAATTTTAAATAAATTGAACTTGGGGGTTGTCTGCGATTCTAAAAAGTAATCATTGTTTTTGATGAACTTTTTTGTTTGTTTTTAAAAAGAAAGGTCTAGAGAAAAAGAATACTGAATTAGTTACATAAAAATTGTTTCACAAATATGGTCATCGAAGTCCCATCAAAAAATAATGAAAGATAAAGAAGTTGTACATTTGGATTAGCTATGTTTCCATTTCTCGACGTCCTTCTCTACGTTCAGCATAAGTCAAAGAATATTGTCCCTCGCTCATAAATGTCTCTCGGCAGACCTGAGTTGGGGACTTGTGTGGATAAAATACAGTACTAAGAAAAATTCTTAGAAATCACCAGCTCTAGCTGCCGTTACACGAGAAACCTCTCATAACTGTGCGCACGTGTTTAAATATTAATATTAATGCTTTGTAGCGCAATGGCGTTGGCGGGAAAAGGGCCGATCGAGCGTTTAGTGCACGCAACAGCAAATAATGCATAACTGTGCGGCGTCGAGCCTGGAATGTTGTCGTTCAAGTGATTATCGACATTTAGGCATTCCCAGCCGCCAGCAGCAATTTCCAACTACGCGTGTACAGGCCGCACCTTGCAAACGCCAGGTCTGCAATTAATCCGATCTACGGCGGGTAGATTCGCCTTCGGTGGTGAACCCACGCCGCGATTATTCTCTGCCATAACGAAAGAACTATTCTCGACTTTCGCTGTGGAATTTCTTGTGGTGTTGGTCAATGTTTAACTTCGTGCAAAAGCCTTTCGGAAAGGTTGGGACACCGTATAAATTGGAGCAGTGCTTTTTTCCCACATTAACCCTTTGCACTCGTTTGTCGTGTGTGACTGGACAACAGAGAAAGGAAAATGTATAAAACGGGTTCTTCCTTTCTTCGTTTAATTGTCCAATTGTTTAGTTAAAGCTAATCGAAGATGCATAAATATAAACTATACTTAATTTAATTAAATAATTCAAGTAATTCAGTTAATTAAAAAAAAACCCTTCAAATAGTAGGGGGGTTGTTGGTAAGAAAATTGGAACACAATTCGGAGTGCAAAAGTTTAACGCACTGGAAACACGAATATCATGATTTTCAATTTTATTTCTGATTATAAATAAACTTTTCATGAGAATTAGAAGCAACAAGTCTAGGCTAGAAATATGTCCTAACAAGTTTTATTGGGATTCTTATTGATTCTTTTTCAACTGAAAATTGTTCAATTTTGATTGCTTAAATATATCTAATTTGTTGGAAATTTAATGTAGTTTAAACGGTCCGTGTTTTTCGTTAATAACTCCTTAACAATATTACTTCGAATTATCTCGGGAATCACTCCTTTCAAGGAAGTATAACATTTTTGAGAAAAATTCCTTTACCTTGAGGCTAAAATTAACGATGAATTAAACAGATACATGTTTCCATGAGAAAAGTTTACAGTTCCTAATTTTAATTTAACAAAGGAAACGAATCGAGGAAGGATTAAACGAGTTAGAGGAAGGATTTCAAATCGGTGGAAGAAGAATCTTCGCTTAAATAGCTTACCAGAAAAATCAATGTAACCCGTTGTTCCCGGCTCTCGTTATCACAGCAGCGAAAAGTAACGTCATTTCAAGAAGAGAGGGGCCAATCCCCCGGAAACGCTATTGTCAATTCGAGGCCAATTTAAGTCCGAAAAAACTTTTAACGACTTTTATCCCCGCCGACGCGGGAACAGCGAAAGGAGCAAGGCAGGAAGAGTCCTGGTGTGAAGGCAATTTATTCGAACAGAGGCTTAACGATATTCTTCTGGACTCATGCTTAACATCGTGGGGTTGGAACTTTGCGAGTCGGCTACGGAAAAGTGAAATTTATTAAGAAAGAACCTGGAAGACATGCCAGCCTAGGATGAAGGAGCTTCGAGAGAAACCATATTCGTTTCCGGCGATTTAACAATCATTAATTAATCGTCAGAATAATACGAAAGTTCAACATCAAGAATTTTAATCGCCTTGGCAACCTAGAAATACCTGTTAAAATTTCTTCGAGGAAAGTAAAGGGGGTTGCGAAAATCTTTCCTGGAAACTTCATTAATTTAAATTTAACACTGAACCTGCCGAGCACTAAATGCGATTAAAATTGTTTAAGCTTAGAAAAATGGCAAATCTCTATTTATTTAGATTTTGTACAATTTTAATTGCAACATGTGCTCGGATAAAGAAATGTCTCGAATCGATTTCCATGTAAGGACCTTCATAATTTTAATAATTGCATTGGAAGGTTCAGTGTTAAAAGGTGCAGCATGCATTTTGTTGAAAAAAGTAATACAGTAAAGCCTTGATCTAAGTAAATAGTAATCGTTGTATATCCCTTTACGCCCGAAACTTTCGTCGTCAATTAAACCACTAAACCCAGTTGAAATTATATCATATTTGGTATCATTTTAATTAGAAAAATGCCACAAACAAGTCAGTAAAACTCCCATAAAAAAGTAATGAAGAATAAAGAAGTTTTGTCATTAGATTAGTAGTGATGCAAAATTTAAATTTAACACTAAACCTGCCGAGCACTAAATGCGATTAAAATGTTTCAGCTTAGAAAAATGGCAAATCTCTATTTATTTAGATTTCGTACAATTTTAATTACAACATGTGCTCGGATAAATAAATGTGTCGAATCGATTTTCATGTAAGGACCTTCATAATTTTAATAATTGCATTTCGTTGAAAAAAGTAATACAGTAAAGCCTTGATCTAAGTAAATGGTAATCGTTGTATATCCCTTTACGCCCGAAACTTTCGTCGTCAATTAAACCACTAAACCCAGTTGAAATTATATCATATTTGGTATCATTTTAATAAGACAAATGCCACAAACAAGTCCGTAAAACTCCCATAAGAAAGTAATGAGGAATAAAAAAGTTTTGTTATTAGACTAGTAGTGGTTCTATACAGGGTGTCCCAAAATTCATGTACTTCCCGGAAATGGGAGGTTCCTTGGGTCATTTGAAGGGACATTTTCCTTTACAAAAATGACGTCGGCGGCTTTGTTTAGGAGTTATTAAGGAAAAACACGGACCAATCAAAACGCGGCTACAGCGGATTGATTCTGGCTCGGCCAATGGCGCCGCCACGCTAAGCGGGACCTGTCGCTGAGTCAGACTCCGTTCGCTATAGCCGCACTCTGATTGGTCCGTGTTTTTCGTTAATAAATCCTAAACAAAGCCACCGACGTCATTTTTGTAAAGGAAAATGTCGCTTCAAATGACCCAAGGAACCTCCCATTTCCGGGAAGTACCCGAATTTTGGGACACCCTTTATAATGATAGAGGGAATATTCTTTTTACCTTCAACGTGTACAATCTTTTTGCAACTACAGAGGATTTACTGTAGTTTGTTAAGATCTTTTTTTACATATTTTTTATTAAACGTAACTACATCCACATTAACAATCCACACGTTCAACTCGAGGCAAATATCTGCTGACTAAAGAAAACTGCAGTTCGATAGGTCATCCTTAGAACTTTGACTCTGAGCGAGGGTAAAAGGATAATGTTAACAGCGAGATAGAGGAAGAGAATTCAATTTGCTACGCGTTCCGCGCGCGGATAGAAGACTGCGAACAAAGGAGGCGCTTTGAATAAAAGGAAGGAAAAACGTTTCCGCGGAGTACATAGTGCGGGGATGATCGAACCGAAACGCGACCGAAAATCCAAGTTTCCGTTGGTAGATCGGGCGCGTTCAATGCTCGTAGGAAAACGTGGCAACCCGTTGGCCGCGTCGCCTCGCGTAAGAGCGACGGGAAGCGAGGCAATGCGAGGCAACGGGAGGCGAGGCGAACAGAAAGTAAGAGGCGACGTGTGTTCGTGCACAGGGCCGGGTGATGGGGGATGCATTCAGAGCAGAGCACCGTCGTGTATCGAGCAAATATTGATTCTGAGGCATACCTGTTTGCTTGACAGCCGCTCCGTCGTATTCCCATACGTTTCTCTCGTCTCTTCGACGATGTCGGATCCTCTGCCCTCCCCGCTAGCGGAAACGCGGGTGCACCCCCGCGCGCAATATTACCAATGTAAATAAACGGAATTACTACTTTCCTGCTAGCCAACCCACTAAAACCGGCCGGATGAACGATCGGCTACGGGAAACAATGAACGACCAGCTGACTCGTGCACATGCAACCGATGCAAAATTATCAAAGTACCGCAGAGGGAACGAATCGCAGGAGAATGCGAGGATAGAGAGCCAGCATTCCGCGGAAATTTACTGCGGCATGCGAACCATATTTTCGATGCGGGAACCTATTTTACAAAACTTCGCACAGATAAGAAGAAATGGGAAGTTTATTAGAGATCATTGGCAGAAGTTGTCTTTAAAAAATTAAATTTTGATATGAAACCTCCTGTTTTTCACCGAATTCAAACATCCTAAAAGCATAAATTAATGATATCGGCGCATAGGTTTGATTAATTGTTTCTCAAACACTATTTACAAATTAGCACATATTGCTTTTAGATGATTTAGATTGTTTAGATTTGCTTTTGACAATATGCATTTACATCGTTTTCAGGAGAACCAAATTAACATTGCGTCTGTAAATTAATAATTAAATATATGTATATATCGTGAAACCGTAGAAACAGAAAAAGAACAACAGTATAAAACAAAAGGAACCGTTACTCACTTGCTTAGTGTCGCAAAATTATTAAACTTTAAAAATTAACAGTTTTTGATTGACCCACATGTTGCTGCTCGGACAGTAAACATGGTAGTGAACAGAGTTGTGCGTTATTCGAATGAAATTTCATTCGAATAACCAAGAGAATAAAAATTGCGAATAAAGTGACTTTAT
>CM052344.1:9679314-9691815 GCA_028455595.1 Lasioglossum vierecki | reverse complement strand
GAAATAAATAATAAGAAAAAAAACAATAATGAAATGAATTCCATTTTGTGCAATAATAAACTTATTAAAAAATTAGTGTAGAATATAATTTATTTAAAAACACGCAGCAGTTATTTCACAAAACTGTTGCATTTTTTTTGTCCACATTATGTTTCGTTAATCATTTAAATTAGACTTCTAACACATTATACCACTTTAAACACTGTTAATTCTTATTTCAATTGAAAACCGGAATCATAAGCTATACGAAACGCTAAAAAGCATTTCTGACAAATTATGAGATCCATTGTTTCCCCTTTGTTTGTCACAGCTGTCGCGAGCAGCCGCCGCGCAGCGATTAAATAAAAAATTATGGTTATCTAAACTTTTTGTATTCTATATATTTTGCATTACATATTGTTGTAGTTCACTTTACATTAACCCTTTGCCTTACAATATCGTGTCTGACTCGTGATGAATTTTCTGAACAGATTCTAATAAAACTGTATGTTAATAATTTTTAGAAAATACGAAATAAAAATTCTATTTTGGTTTTGTTAAAACACAGGTATTGGAGAACATGTAGGTATACAAAAATTTTCTCCTTGCTTAGGAAATTACGATAAAGAAATTCATAAAATAAATCACACGACAAGGGGTTAATTAAAATAAAGCTAAAATATTTTTGTTCTGTCAGATCGTGAAAATCGCCCACTGTCCGTCGCTTCATTCATAAATGCTTTCAAGAGCTCCTCCCAAATAACTACTGCGCCAAGACAATAATATTAATTTCTTCCTCATGAAGCGAGCAAGAAAGAAAGAGAGGAAAAGCCTGGAAAATTGATCTCGGAACAAGATATTACAGTTCGCAAGTTGGATAAAATGTTGCGTTGAAGGAACGGTTGGAAACCCGAGGAACTTGGTCGGTTTCGATCAAGTTTACGTGCCGTTCCGATCGCGGCCGGTCGCGAGAACTCTCGAAAAAGAAATTGTCCATGGCGTGTACCGAGTAGTTTTTTCTTTCAGCTATCCACCGACATCCGTCCGGCATAACGGAAATAAAACGACGAATAAAGGTTTCCCAAGCGGATGGACCGAACGCGCGCAGGGAAAATCCGATATTAGCATGCCAGGCTACCCGCCTAGTTCGTGTTTCTTTCCTCTTCGATCCTCCCCGATGCGTGATGCTCTCTTTGCTCGGTGCTCGTTCATTCTTTTCACGGTCGACTCTCTCTCTCTCTCTCTTTCCACCCTGCTATTTTTTGTCTCTTGCGCGTTCGCCTCTCTCATTTCTACCCGTTCCTCTATCGCTTACTTCGACGCACATTGAACCCCGCTACGCATTCTAGCACCCATAGAAATTGCCCCTTAACTACCCACCACCCACATTACCATATCCTAATCAAGATAACCCTCAACCTACCCCCTATTCCGATTCCGACTCGCACTCTTTCCTCTCGAGATACTCTTTCTACCGTAGGTTTTCGACTCGTAAATAGACCTTATTCTACTGGTCGGGTGCACGAGCTGAAGCTCTCGACGACCGGCGCAAAACATCGCTCCACCGTCAACCGGAGAACCTCGGTTCGCTGAAGAAACATCGGCCGCAGCGTAGCTGGTTTTTGCAAGCTTCAAAGGAAGTTGTTATCGCTGTATAACGAAGTTATTTAGGTCTCCCGCAAAAATGTCACTGCAGTCCCGAATACTTTTCGCGTGGAGATTAGCGAGTCAAAGAGGCGAGATCAAGTATTTGGGTAGAAAGTCTTGATGCGATTTTCGGTGTGGCGAGAGTTCCCTTAACGTCCAACAGAATCTAATACCGGACATTAGCTGTACAGGGTGGGCCGGAAATCGAAGTAGAACCGGGCAGGGAGTGATTATAAATGCAAAAAATATATTAAAAAGACTTTAAAAACCACGGTTATATTAAAATGTTCTAAAAAGGAGAAAATAATTTTTTTAATCTTATATCTAAAAGTATTATTTATCACCTTTTTAGTGCATTCTAATATAAGCGTGGTTTTTAAAAAGTTTTTTTTATATTTTTTTTATTTTTTACTTTTTTTTTACTGTACTTATTTTCACTTTAAATCCCACGTTTATATTTTATTAATAATCTCATACTATGAACAAATGTACCATTTTACTGTTACAATTATGATAAGAATGTGGGAAAAAATATATAAAAAACAATATATTAAAAAATAATATATTTAAAAAAATACTAATTAGTGTTAGTAATATAAATAGTATAGTAATATACTAAAACATTAAAAAGTAGAAAATAATATTTTTAGATATTAGTGATCATGTCTAATGTATAATAAATATAATGAATCCCTAATGTCTAAAAACATTTTTTTAAATCTCCTAAACGCACAGTTTCTTCTTCTTCTGAGCTATGTTTGAAGTTTCGAGTCTCTAGCTCATCGGAAAGTAGTTTAAAATTCGATTACAATATCTGACGCGTACGACAAACAAGACGGTAAGTTAATAGAAACGTGGTAACAAAAGATAAGTCGAAAAAAGGAATAACATTATTTCGTTTGACGGCTTGTTTTCCGCAGAGTACGCATGCTTTAAAATTATACCATATACGCAGGAAGTAGAACTGGTTGATCATGGTCAGACACGCATCAGACGATTCCTATGCAATAGAACGAGTATTCGCTGCATTTTTCAAACTCGATTTTCTCAAAAATGAAGCTTTAGATAATAAAATGTTGTACCAAATTTTTTTCTTATAAATCGCAATATTGCAAACTCCAACACACTGTATAATATTATTGATTTTTTTAATGGTTCGTTATACACGTTCAAAAGAAAATTACCCACGATTATCTGATAATATCATACCTGTATTTAAACGGTTTTTGTGCATGTCCCTTCTTAATTATTTTATTAAACATTTGTGTAAAAGGACTTTCGGTCCGTTTACAATAAATATAAGATTTAGTACGATATACAGGATGAGCTATTGGTGATAGAAAAACTTGTGTCAGACGCAACTTGCTCGATTTCGGGGATAGCATAATCTCATGCTAATCATTTTTTCTAGATGGACGCGTAGAGGACATCTGAAGGTCAACTCAAAATAAAATATGTTCCATTTTAATTGATCTTTAATGATCTTGAATGACCCTAAGTCGTAGGTCACTGTATGCATCCTCAGTTAAAAAATAAATCTGGTCCAATTTTTATAAAATGGAGTCGATCTCCACATGTCCCTCCTTGCAAGAAGGTAAAAAGTCTAGTAATAATATGGGCACTCGGAGCCCGGCCATCGCTGGTTTAATCTACTTACACCTGGCTGCAGCCTCCGCCCCCATAAAAAATCAATAGGTTCGACGGTCCATCTTTCGCCAATAAACGAAAGGCAATAACAATAAAAAACAGTAACAGCTGCTGGAACGATTATTTAGCAAACACGAGGGGGGTCCGATTGAACGGAAAGCTCGGGGGATCGAACTTCGGGAAGGATCTCGATCTCATAAAACTTTCGAAATCGTTTTCCAGACCAACGATCTCCGCCGAGGAGCACATAATTTCCGCGGCGTAATGAAATATGGATTTGGAATATCAATACTCTCGGTTTCCACCAATTCCTTGACAACGCCTGGATCGATCAGCGGAAAGGTTTTCGCCGGCTTCCGAGCGTCAACCGCGCTGCTGCATGTGTTAGGCGAAAACACGACCGCCAGAGGAATTATTATACCGTGTCAAAACACCGAGAATTTACCATCTCCCTAGACGGCAACCTTAACGGGAAACGCGAACGTATCAATATTGCCCGTAAGATTCTATGCACAGCTTGCGTGGCTGGCGAAATCGAAACGGGACCTTCGCGATATCCGATCACGTTAACGTCACTCTCGCCTGTCGATTAAACGTATTCTCGAATCATTATTCAAAAGATGTCCCTATCACCCGCCATATTTACATACAAGATTCATGGACGCTATTGGACGGGTGTAGATATCGTGTCGCCAAATTTGTAGCATAATCTGCACTTTACATGGTTAACTTCGTATGAATATTTTCTGGATATGGTTTCTTGAAAATGAGTGTAGTGAGAATGAGGCTTGAGGACAAATGCGAAAGAGTATATCTATGTTGTGTGATTGTCGATCAGAGTTGTGCTAATTCAATTACGTAGTTGAATTACATTGTATTTCAATCAATAGTAATTTAATTACGTCGTAAATGAATTACGATATAATTCAAATACAACGTAATTCAATTACTAAGTATTTCAATCAGATTTGTAATTGAAATACAATATAATTGAAATGTAATTTGTAATTGAATTACAGTATAATTGAAATACAATATACTTGAAATACAATACATGAAAATAATGTATTTTATAATTGTACTCCATTGCAATTACGAATTACATTGTAATTGAATTGACTAAAGATCTGAATTATAAATTACAACATAATTGAATTAAAATTTAATTCAATTACAATGTATGTTATAATTGTGCTCCATTGCAATTACGAATTACATTGTAATTTAATTGACTGAAGATCTGAATTATAAATTACAACATAATCGAATTACAATTTAATTCAATTACTTTGTAACTATAATTCTGGAGTAATTCAATTGTAATTCTTCACAACTCTGTTGTCGATGATTGAGTGTAAGGTGAGGGAATGACGAATGAACAGAGAAAGAGCCTTTAGACAACCATCGCCAAGAGAAGTTGTGTTTATGCGAATAAGAGTGAGAGAGATGGCGAGTGAGAGAACAGTATACGCGTGAACACGTGTTGCGAGATATAATTTCAATAATTGTCATAGTGTTTCTATATCAATTCTATTCTGTGTTATACTAAAATATATATCTTCTTTTTCGCAAATCCATGTAAAATTATTGTGTTAAGTCCACATATTTTACCCTCCAATGATGGAAAAGGATTTCGTTATCTTCTACCCTGGGTAGGACGAGAATGTTACACTGTGATTCCCATTGATATTCGGGCACAATAACTTTTTTCATATTGGACCGTGCGACGTGGATTTTTGTAGAAGTTGGACAAATAGTATATGAGGTGAAAAATTGCAATTGGTCGGAATTACAGAGAAAATATTGAAAGTTGCATTTTTCCACTATTTCATGTGGGCCTATATTGAACATTTTTTAAATATTGTCAGTAGATCGGTGAAAGTTATAATACTTTGTGAAAATTGAATGAAACTTGATGAAACTGTGAATGGAACATCGTCTTCAAATGCCAACTTTGAAATGAGAAATTAATGAAACTATAAGACGCGTGTACTGTCTTTTATAACAATTTGTTCGATAGTTTTTAATTAGTAGATTCAATACTAAATGCAATTTTTTGCACATCATTTGTCACATTTCTTGAAAGCATAAAACACTTTTGTCAAATAAAAACACCTGAATTAGATTCATGATTTTAACTGACGTCTTCCATTTTACGAATGTTTAGTAATTTATATAAATATAAATTAAATGCTGTTCGTTGGTAAGCGCATCACTTAAACACGGCTGGACCTATTTGGCTACTTTTTTTAAACAGTTGCCCGGAAAAATGGAAAATTCTGGAAAAAATGAAAGTGCTTTTTTCTATGAGATTTTTCTACGCACTCAAAACCATAACTCACGGTTCGAACGATGGATATGCGTAATTCTTTTTTTTTTGTTTTGATCACAAACAAATTTATTGAAATTTGGACAGGACAACGTCTGTCGGATCAGCTAGTATTAAAAATAAAATAGGATTGACAGTAAACCTACCACCACTTCTAGATTTATGATTTAACAATTATTGAAATAATAAAAATGATTTTTAACCGACTTCGAAAAAGGAGGAGGTTACTCAGTTCGACCTGTATGTTCCTTTTTTTATCAGAATTGATTATATAAATATCTTTTGTACAGCATGTATTATAATAGGAGCCGCCCAAAATCTAAATAAAATCAGTCTTGTAATTTTTATAAGGGACGTTGTACTTAGTAACTTTTAAGGCTTGCTAGGTTTAGTGTTAACAAGCCATTCTTCAATTCAATCCTCGAAGGCGTGCACCACCATAAAAAAAGCGAACTCAGTAACCGTAGCCCGATAACCAGAGCGCAGGATACGGATTTTTCGAAAACTAATCACGCTCACAAGCACGCCACGTCCACACAGGTGTCCGTGCCGTCATGTATCCTAAAATCCAATCCCCCGGCAATACCCTGCGTAAATAAATAACAGGCACGTGACATCCGGTGGCCGGGAGTGTCCCGCGAGCGTCTAAAACTCATGGTAGAAACAATACCACCCCCGCGCACAGTGGCCGATTTTTCAAAATAGTGGAATAAAAATCAGTACGACTTGAAAATTATTTGCGCATAATAGAATTGAATACGTTTCTGTTGTATACATAGTATATAATACTAAGACCTTGCAACAATTATAATTCAACAAAAATTTAGGAAGTTTACATCCCTTTCGTGGAAAATTAGTTTTTATCGACTTTGTGGCATTTTCGAATACGTTCAAGGTGGTTGATGTCCACTAGAATATTGCAATACAACAAATACATGTTAATCTGCAATAAATTTCGATGAAAATGAAAAATAAATTGCACACAACAAATATTCCTCATTTTAAATCGAACAACTTTGTAACGCAGATATTACGGAATCCGTGTAAAACGAAACACCCTGTATAGTCATCTAGGAACATAGGCATACAGTGAATATAAATCTTATTCTTCTAAAAAATAAGAACGACAATGTAAAATAAATCGCAGTGCAAGAGGTTAATACTAAACCCACCGAGCGTTAAAAGTAACTGGTACATTCACCCTTATAAATATACTACTAAAGATATTTATACAATCAATTCTCATAAAATCATTTTTATTATTTCAATAATTGTAAAATAATAAATCTGGAACCGATCATTTTGACTGGTGGTGGTAAGTTTACTGTAAATGAATCGAATTTCACAGCACTTTTCAATCTCCAAAATAAATTCAATATAAATCATTTTTATTATTTCAATAATTGTAAAACAATAAATCTGGAACCGGTCATTTTGACTGGTGGTGGTAAGTTTACTGTTAAAGAATCGAATTATACAGCAGTTTTCAATCTCCAAAATAAATTCAATATAAATCATTTTTATTATTTCAATAATTATACAACAATAAATCTGGAACCGGTCATTTTGACTGGTGGTGGTAAGTTTACTGTTAACGAATTGAATTATACAGAAGTTTTCAATCTCCAAAATAAATTCAATATAAATCATTTTTATTATTTCAATAATTATACAACAATAAATCTTGAACCGGTTATTTTGACTGGTGGTGGTAAGTTTACTGTTAACGAATTGAATTATACAGAAGTTTTCAATCTCCAAAATAAATTCAATATAAATCACTTTATTATTTCAATAATTATAAAATAATAAATGTGGAACCGGCCATTTTAACCGGCGGTGGTAGGTTCACTGTTAACGAATCGAATTATACAGCACTTTTCAATCTCCAAAATAAATTCAATATAAATCATTTTTATTATTTTTATAATTGTAAAATAATAAATCTGTAACCGGTAATTTTTACCGATGGCGGTAAATTTACTGTTAATTAATCAAATTATGCAGCAGTTTTCAATTTCCAAAATAATTTTCTTTCAAGTTTGCCCCAATTTTCGTACTCGTCGACCACTGTGCAGCACGGCGCAGGTCGTCGGTGGTTGTCTGTCATTGGCTGAATTTCGATTTGGCGCGGGCAATTTGATCGGTAGATGTTCTTGAAAACATCGCGAACCGACGAGCGCATTTATGCAGCTCGTTTACGGCGTCTGGCCGCTACCAACATAGGTATGCAGTTAGGTGAACACCGAAGGAGAGGGAAGGGGGTCGGAAGGCACGCGTGTCGGGGTGGTTTACGAGGAGCAAACACGCTCGGCTATTTCGCACGATAGGGTCGAATGGACAGACACGCGTGATTCCCTCTTTGTCCTGCTGTCCTTCCCTATTCCCTTCTCCGCTCAGTCTGTCTCCGTTCCTCTCTCGCTCTCCTCCTCCACCTACGTGTGTATCTGCAACCGCATCCCGACACGCATTATCTGCAGGACGCACTGATAACGCCTGCACCGTTCCCCCTCGGCTCGATTAATCCGCGTGCTCCCGAGCAAATCCTCCCCTAAAAACGGATACACTGGGGGTACAAAGCCGATCGTATTCGGATCACAGACGACGACTGCATTTGGTAATTAAACGAGTCGAGATAGAGTGTGCGCGTGTACGAGGGAGGAAGAGGCAAAGAGTGAGAGAGAGAAAGACTTGTCGTCTGGGATCTCTGCGCCAAGCGATAGCCCGCAGTGGCGTTTTAATCGTCTTGACAGCAAGCTACTCGTCGAGATACCCAACCTATGCTGACTCTTCCACGCTTTCATTAACCCACAATATTTGGGCCGTTGAAGAAGTCTTACTACGATTCTTGGTTTATCTTTAAGCGGGTAAACTCGTTTTCCAGGATTGTAAGGGTGCGGGATATGCGCCTTCTTATTTACCTCCATAATGCAAAGATGGGGGTTTTCAGTAATCAAAAGCGCTAGATAAAAGATCAATCTGCGCCGCGATCGTCCTCGAAAGCCCTATTTTTAACATTTCAATTTTCTGTAGAGTGGAAGAAGAGATAAAAAATATGTAAAATAATCTACTCATTTCTGAATGCCTGTGAGTTAAATATTTAAGAGAACTGTATAAGTTTAAAAACTGCTGGTGTACTGGCCAACGATTATTTATATGTAAATTGTACTGTATTATAAGAAATATAATAATGTATTGAACAATAATGTCTGGCAAAATAATCTCTACTATGTAATGTAGAAAAAGAAAAAGTTTCTCATAGAAACATATTTACAATATTAATATTTCTAAAAAACAAATCAGAAGCAAGTCATAGTGTCTCATTCGATAGTTCTAGTGTTCATCTGGAAACCCTGCTTGTGACTCTAGTTTACAACTCATTTTATTAAAACAAAGATCCACGAAAAGAAATATATAAAAAAAACTTTTTAAAAACCACGCTTACATTAAACTGCACTAAAAAGAAGAAAATATTTATAGTCACTAATATTTTAAAAAATTATTTTCTCCTTTTCATATAAATTTAATTTATTTTCTACTTTTTAGTCTTTGCTAAATAGGACGCAAGATATAATAATACTGGTCGTGCTGCCGAGTATTTAGTAAAGCCCGGGTTCGATTCCCGCTGAGATACTCTGCTGAGTTTTCTTTTATCTCCTAAACGCACAGTGTTTTTTCAATTTCATTGTCATCCAATGAGCTTTGTTTAAAGTTTCAAATCTCTAGCTTGTCTAAAAATGGTTTAAAATTCAATTACAAGATGTGATTCATACAACAAACAACTCGGTAAGGTAATATAAGCGTGGTAATAATAAAGAACCCTCCACCAAAATATTGAAAGAGGAGCCTCAACCACTAGAACAGAATGAAGAGGTTTCTAAAAAAGGACACCGTCCATAGATGAGACACGTCAATGCCAGACACGAAACTTGGTTCCTTACGTTCTGTGGAACCTATAAATTAGGCTAAGAGACACAGACCCTTGGCACTGCATGTGGGCCCACGCTGCTTCAAGTGCCCTTGAGAACGACACGGCCAGGACGACTTTCCCAAGGATATCAGCTGATACTAGCCAACCGTACTCGACTCGTAAAACGCTAAATTCATCAAAGAGATACCAAAGAACTCTCAGAAATGACATTGTCTAAAATTGAACACAGCGTAGACGGCAACTGAAATTCGAACCGGCTGCACAATCATCAGATCTCGACACAGCCCTTGCCTTAGCAATCTCTGTATACTTATAACTAGACTGCAGATTCTTATGTATTTATAATATGTGCACATTTTTAAAATGCAAGAAAACACTGATGACATCTCTGTTCCATGTTTACTATAGGAATTTTCTAGTTTATGTATTGAACTCGTTCCTCATCTTGGTTGATATGAAAGCAACTGTGAATTTTTTTTCGAACTTGCATAAAGATTTGATGGACTTATGATATAACCGAAATCGATGAACTACAAAGCTGTGAAGATATTAACACTGAACCTACCACTGTCGATCAGATGACCGGTTTTATATTTTTCGTCTTCTAATGATTGACATTATGAAATTATTTACATGAAAACTCCCTGAGTATAGATGCAGGGAGGGTGACTAATCGCTGAACCATGTTCTATGGTAATGCAACTTGTACAACGAGGAAAAATGAATAAATAATAATAAATTAATGAATAAACTCAGCAAAATAAATTTCCAGCTTCCAATGGATGTCCCAATATTAATAGCTAAACCAAATATCAAAGCTTGTCACTACATATTATCATTTTTTAAGAGTTGTGGTCTTAAAATATAAGTTTTGTTTATACCGTTCCAACTAATCATGTGTCTGTATTAAAATATCTGTGTATCTCTAATAACCACATTCTATTTTGTAATTATTATATTCTGTTTTGTATGTGCTGTATTTCGTTTTTTTTTTTAAATTATGTTGAAATAAATCTCATGAGATTTTCTAAAAAAAATTGATTCGATAAATTGTTTTATCCAAGCACATATTTGTAATCACAGTTGCACAAAATCTAAATGAAGCCTTGTCATTTTTGTAAAGTAAAACGTTTGAATCGCTCTTAGTGCTCGACAGGTTTAGTGTTAAAAGAATTTATAGCTTATTGAAATTACTGAAAGAAAAAGTACATTTTCACTTAATTCTTGTTTCTTAGAATTTACTTGAACAATGTTTATTTCCCATAAAAATCAAATAGCGAACGAATCGTATCTGTTCATCATTGGTAGAAACAAGAAATTATTGTCGGCGGTGGAATCAACAGGAGACATCTCATGAAAGTTTCGAGCTGAAAATATGCTGTTTTTTCCTTGTTTTCAGGGGGACAATGAGCGGCTGTTCGAAAAGAATATCCAAACCATAGCTCATTGATTTTCTTCCAGCACGCGGACGTATAATAGTGGGACCATTGTTTATACCGTGTCTCGTGCGGGAGATTCTGGGGAAGAATCGCGCATTGTTTTACCTAAAGGAGAGTAGAGAAGGGCCGCAAAGGGGATTTGTTGGGTATTGTCCTCGAACTAGCGCGGAACTAGTCTATTCGAGGTACCTACTTCCAGTTGAAACTGCTTAGTTCCATTAGCGTTCCTAATTTGCAGGCGGAACCTAAGCCCCCACCAATAGGAATCAAATTACATGTCAGCGCGATAAATACGAACACCGCTCCTCCAATTAAACGATTCTGTTACCTCGTCCTCTTCAACTAGGCAACGATGGGTTCAATTGGAAACAATATTCTTTGACACTGAATGAGCCTATCTCATATTTTCTGCAGCCTTTTTTGCTAGCCTACTTCTTGCGAAGTCTAATGAGCTGAATAAAGAATTTCCTCTGTATAATGCGCCATATGGAACCAAGAACAAAAAATACTAAAAAGAATAGAAGCCATTGATTAATGAACGGTGGACTTCATTAGAATTGCAAATAACTCATCAATTATTACGATTATTTTTCTTAGAATCACTTTATCCCAATACCAATTTGTGAAACAATCAATTTTACCTTTAAAGAATATGACGAGAATTGTCTAAAAAAACATATGTCATTGTACTTTTAAGAAAACTTAATTTATTTTAGTTTTTAAGTTAAAACTCAAAGATAAAATTAGGATATTTATACACAGATTTGTTCAATAACATATTTACCATTCTATTCTATTATTTTTGCCATTTTTAGGTGACTCATGATGTTATTCAATGAACCTATGAATAAATATTTTAACACATTTCAACTACGTCGTTTTCAAAACCCACATCTTTTAAATGATCATTATAATTTTTTACGCATGTCGGACAATCGAATACGAAAAGTTTTCATACGGAAGTTAGCCTGTAATGGTATGACAACAAATAGCCAACGAAAAAATTGGTTGGAAAATTATTATACAATAACAAATTAAGATTACGTTAATTTTTTTATGAAATTTCAAGTTTCTTTACATTTTTTGCATTCTTTATCAAATTGTGTCAGAAATGCATACATTATTTCATAAAAGTTACAAGACCGAACTTATTTAGATTCTACACAATTTTTATAATAACACATTTTTGAATAATTTCGTTGTTTTCATAATTTCAATAATCAAAAAATAAAAAATATGAAACCAATCATTTGACTGGTCGTGGTACGGTTAGTGTTAAGAAATTATTACGGGTCGCAGATTGAAAGTGGATTAGTTAAAAAAAAAGATATGAATTTTCTCCGTAAAGCGCATATGCTCGTCGCACTGCCAGTCGTGTCATTAAAATCCTCGAAAATAAAAGGAAAGCCCTAGGCGGTTTAGCGCGAGCCAAACCGACGGCGCACAGTGCGTTGACAAGAGGGACAAAAATAGAAAAATCAATGTTTTTAAAATGTATATCTGTTTACAGGAATTTATTGTAGACATAC
>CM052344.1:9658270-9679214 GCA_028455595.1 Lasioglossum vierecki | reverse complement strand
TGCACATACACCACTGTGCAAAAGTGGTCACGTTGCATTTAGAATAAAATAAAAAATGATCATTTGAAATAAACACTTCATCATTTTGACCAATAACATACGAAAAGGTATTTCTATTCTGTGTTTGATTTAAATGAATTATTTGCACATACAACACTGTGTAGAAGAAAGAAGCAACTGGGCATATTTAACAGAAAATCGTAAAAATTCAAATAGGAACACAGTCAGTTTCAAAAAAACGATTCCATTGTTTAATTGAATAGTTCTGAGAATATATGTGTTATTCCGGATCATCTACTACTTTAAATGTAATAAATCAATCATTGTACAATAACAACATCTACATAAAGATATTTTTTGTCATTATACCTTGTAATTATACTGGGTGCTATTTTATTTTGCACAGTAGTGTACTTGATTCGAATAAGATAATAAAGAATCGTACTGAAAATGATGAACTAAATGAATTAATTAACTGAATCGTATAATATTATGCGTACAAATAAGTTCGGTGCTTTTACATATATTGTATTGTGATTGCATCTCAAAATAAAATTTTCTCCCGCCGCTTTGATATTTGAAAGCACCAATCTTACCCTACTAAATGCACTAAATACATAAATTTACGATAATTGGTAAGTAACCTCAGAAAACAATACTTCGCACCATGGTGCTTAAAAAACAGCACATTCGAAACTCTACTCCTTTTGCATTTGAGTCAAAGAAAAATGCTGCTGAAGCTACGAAAAGCAACCTGGCAGATTTATAGCAACTTAAAGTTTGCACATTTTAACACATTTCAAAATAACCATGAATATTGCTTTCTGAGGTATTTCTAATTTATTTAAATATTTATTTTTAACTTTTTATTGCGTAATTATAAATATTGAATACCACAAAATTATTTTGAAGTTCAAATAAGGGGATACAATCATTCGCAAAAGTCACTTATAAATTTTTATAATATGAAGACAATTTGATTAAAAAATAAATATAACATGACATTCACTAATTAAACGAAAGCTTTTCAAATTAATCTATTTTTTTAATGCAAAATGTACTCATAAATTGCTTTTATAGCCAATATAATGATGGATTTAAAACTTCTTGTACTTTTGTCTCCCACAACATCCTTAATATAAGCGTGCTAATAAAGAATCAAAAGGCATCGAAATTATTTGTCCACCTAATAAGATGTACAAATAGTAATTTCGACAGATACGTAGTTTAAGTTTGCATTCATTGAACAGGTCAGCTCACCAACGATTATGAAATATGAAATGATTAAAAAGCAAGCTAATTCGAACGGAACGTAACGAGATAGCCGGCTAAGATTAACCACCGCCTTCAGGAGAGACTAATCGAACGTTCGATGCGATGAGCCGCGCATACGAATTGACGAATATGAGCCGCGCGTCCATTCAGCCTGCCGGATATGCAGAGCCTCGTGAAAGCTCCAGTGAAAGCACACTGGAAAAAGGGAACGGTTGCATGGGACGTCTTATTCGAGTTCACCTGGCAGACCGAATTAAGCCGATAAGATTGCCGCTGTCGGAGTCACGTATTCGTATTCTTTTCATCTTTTTCTTGCACGCGGTGCAGCACTCGGAAACGATTCGCCGATTAGAAATTTTGTCCATTCCGCGATATTGCACCGCGCGCACGCACCGAGAAAGTTAAACGATAAGCGATATCAATGGATTGCATCTATCATCCATGAAATCGAGGCACTCTCATCTGTAATGGCCAGATAGCGAATTTTGTTTGAACTATCGTTCACACGAATGCGTTCGATGCGAGACGAAGGTGTCTTTTTTATCTCGTTTATCACAAATCGATTTTAAGAAAAATTAGAGAGAATTCGACAAACTTAAAGTTGAAATAACTATTAAATTATTGAATTTTTTGGCATGCATAGATTCATTCTTTACCTTTTTAAGCCAGGGAACACTTCTGATTACATGAAAAATTTGCAAACCACAAAAATTAATGATTCAAAAAATAAACAAATATCCTGCGTAGAAATAAAAATATTTAATAAATTTGGCGGAATTTCGCGGAACGTTAGTTAAAAACAAGTGCATTAATATGTGGTTTGATATAATATGTGCTTCTGATTATATGAAAAATTTGCGGGACACTTAAATTAATGATCCAAAAGGGAAAGAAAGATACCCCGCGTAGAAATAAATATATTTTGGGAAATATATTATTAAATACATCTAATGTATCTAAGTATAAGGAGCTGCATCGAACAGTGCATAGAAAACTAAGAAAACTCTTTCACCTACAAAAAATCTGTCATTGGCATACTGTAGTTAGTGATGGGATCTGAAACACTTCAAATCTCTTAGATGCAATTTTTATGACGAAAAAGTCGTATCACTTCCACCATAATTCTAAGCTTAGAACTCTTGAAGATCTTAAAAGTCTCGAAACACAAATCTAATCCAGACCTAATCCATGGATTTACACGCAAAGTTTTTTGCAATTAGAAAACTTTAAAGAGAACTTGTTAAAAATGATGATCTTGACAAGAAATTTCAAGGTCATTCAAGTTGAAAAGGAGGTAACATCATATCGACAAATTCGAAAGTCTTGAAAATCTTGAAAATTTACAGTCTTAGTCAAAACTTTCAAGAGTTTCAAAAATTTCTGACTTGGTTAAATATCGAATTAAAACAAAATCTTGTAGTGATTGATTTGTTTGAAAACTTGCATGACAGAGTATTGAATGCCCATCACTAAGTGTAGTCTTTTTTATACTGAAATAGTTTGCTTCGTAAAGGTGTTTCGTATTTTGAAAAAGGGCGACGGTGTGCTCATATGTACTGGACCACCCTGTATATTATGTATAGAGATAAAATATTCCATCCTGCTACTCTTTAACAATCGTCAATTATACTTAAAAGGTGTAAATAGCCCAAAATCAGGGCTGCGTTTTTAAGCAAATTGTATTTGAATTATGCATTAAAATACACTCGACACGTCTATTAAACCTCCATCTCCACAATTCACAATTTCCGTAATGGTCTACAAAATATGATTTACGCACTCCCTGTTATTTTCAACTCGTGCTCTCTCAATCTGAATGGCAGCTGTCGAATAGAAAATACATATATGGAATACTTTCTCCGAGTTTTATATTAGATTTATGAGTAATAATAATATATAACTCTCCGAATAAAACGAGAAAAGCTTAAAGAGAATTTTCCAATAGAATAGTATTATGCCGAAACTATTGTTCAATAACTATTTTTCTAACTCGATATAGATTATTTTGAAATTATTCAAAATAAATAGCAAAATTTACGTCTTGGATAAAGTAATCTGATATGCTATAAATAAAACAAGAATGCCATTAATGTTTGCTGGCGTGAACGTTTCATTTCACAAGTCCACGAACATAATAATAACAATAAAAATTTGATCTTAGCCCTAGATAACTAAATACAAAATTTAATTAAGTGTTTTAAGCGAGAAATACTATTATAATCTACAGATTTATCATTTGAAGGTACAAGATAAAATTAGGATATCTATTCGTAGCTATTAGAACGTTATCAGTTACCTCAAAAAGCGGCAAGAAATAATAAAACAGAAAATATGTCATCGAATAAACCTATAAATAAACATTTCAATTTTATCTTCGTATTTTAATCTAGAAACGCTATGAACTTTCGTCCCTACCCAATATTTACTTCGAAATAAAGTTAATTCAGTATCAGTTGACGTGATTGTCGCGTATCCTTTTTACACGAGTGTAAAGTTTAATAAAAAATATTCTAGAACATGAACGTACCGATACTCCATGTTAGATCAATTTTAAAAATATGGACGACAAGCTAATACATAGTACAATTGAAAAACTCATTTTTTACAATGATACTTAATCAGGACCTTTTATTTCGAGAAAACCATGATCGTTTGAAGTTACCGTTATGAATCGGACGTTTCACGTAACGACCTACCAGTAACAGAAACGCTGTCCCCCATAATGAAACGGAAAAATAACATTTTACGATGAAATTCTTAATTGGAACATTTGATGTCGGCAGGTTCAAACGTCCCTGTCGTAATTTTTACGTAAACTTGAATATCCAGGGTTAGTAAAGGGATTGTTTATCGAGTGTACGGCAACCTTCGTAGCTGCTCATAAATATTTCATTAATGTAGAGCGAACCAGGCATCAATCTATAGATATCCTCGCTGGGAAAGGTCCGTGAGAGTGTGAGAAGCACGAGGCACACCGCGCCGGCCTCGCAACAGGAAGTCAACGTCCAGTAAACAGTGGCCCTGAACGTGTCACTGTCCCGATAGAAGGTAATCTCGAGGGTGCATACTTACATGAAATTGTTCATAATAAACCCATGGAATCTCCACGAGAAACACTGGTTTCACGCAGATATAACACACTGGTCACTCACCAACGAAACGCAACGGAAGCAACGGAACGATGTACCGGAAGCGCTGGGTGTAATCTAATGATTACAACGAGCACCGATGATTCGACGAAAACAATCGCACGCGTCAAACAAACCTGACCACCGGCACGGGACGATGATCGGAAACACTGTCACCCGCGACGAGAACTCTCACTTGGATCAAACTTAGCCACCCTCTTCTATCTTGTATTCCTGCCGGTTCGTCAGCCGGGAAGAATGCCGAGCAACTATCCGCGGGAACTGGGTCTGAAAGAATCGGGAAGGCGAAGAGGCGTGTTTCGTGTTGTTACCCCTAGGCCGTTCGGGGTCGTACTGTGTTTTACCCCGTCGCCCCTTTCTTCGCGAACCCGGCTGCACGAGAACGGCTGGATGCGCAAGCGCGGTCTCCACGCGCCAGTGAAAACCTCGTCGACCCTCCACGGGGGTTGCTCCCGCGGTCAATGTCACCCGACATCCCTGACTCCGGCTCCTGACACCGAGATATAGCCACTTTCGAGCCAGACGGGCCGAATCGTCCCATTTTTGAAATCGATGCCTCGAGAATCCGCCAAAGAACTGATTCGGTGCCGTTTTACTGACCATTCTTCCGAAATACTTAGCTGCCTACCCTTATCTGCTGCTAACTCCAGATTCTTTCGATCGCCAGCTTACAAGGGAACATGTTCAGTTCATGAAACTTATCTGAGATAGCCCTAGTAGCACAAAAATATTGGATAAATATTTCTTTCAAATATTGGAAAAATATTTTTTAAGCCACATTTTTTCATATGAAAAAAATATTGGATCTGAATATTCAGAGAATATAAACTAGATATTTAAAAAATATAAAGTAAATGTAATGTGAAATTCAATATTTAAATAACATTCAATAAAATTTTCAAATGTAGGACAAAGTTATAACGAAAATTAAAAACTATGAATATGTATTACTTTCTGTACACTGCTTGAGGGAATATTCCATTTTATCTTCCAAAGGACCTTATCACAATTTTAAGAAATTTTTATATTATATTATATATTATATATTATACATAAAGATTTATTTTATAATAAAAAAAATATTTTTTTATGATATGAAATAAATATTATCTGTACATTAGGAAAAAATATTCTATTTCTAATGTTAAATAAAGATTGATTTTGTATTTAGAAAAAAATATTTTTCTCGTAATATGAAATAGATATTTCCTGCATGTATATTTAAATATTAAGAAGAGATTGAATCTGTATTTCATATTTAAAAATATAATATTTAATATATTTTTAATATTTAATTTTTATTTGAGGCATGTTTTTTATCGGCAACCATTCACTCCGAAGGGGTGAAAACAACCCTCAAAGTTGGTGGTCAAAACCATATTTTTTGAGATATCTCGGAAACCAGTAATCGAATCTTTTCGTTTTGACCCCCAATTTTGAGGGTTGTTTTCACCCCTTCAGAGTGAATGGTTGCCGATAAAAAAAACACGTCTCAAATATTTTTAGAAGAACTCACATAAGTTTTATCAAAATCGGTTTCTATCAACTGAATGTTTCCTTGTTAGTTGAAGAGCTTAGCCTCCGACATTTAACGTCGAGTTTTGAATTCTTCTATGAGAATTATTTCGCGACGGGATCTACGATTTAGTTTAGAGGTGGATTCTGAACCACCTTGGGCCCAACAGTATGAGATGGCAAATGGAAAATCTCCAGAGGTGCCGGCGGCGTTCATCGGATATTATACCACCTCGATTTTCGTCAGTGTTATTATTCGTAGCGAAGAATGTTTATGTAAGGTTGAATGGTTTCGAGAGATGCATCGTATGTCTTTTCCTGCAACAATCGATGAAGTTTCATGTTCTCTACAAAAAGTATTAATCCATTAATATCGAAAAACCATTAGTTAAGAAGATATTTTATTTTTAGTGTTGTCACGAAATCACAATTCTCTTAATTATATATTATTTTATTATAATATTATATATTATTATAATTATATATATGTCAGTTTTACAAGATTTGTCATTGCATATTCGACAATGTAGATCCACCAATGGTTCTTCTGCACATTATGAAAGAATAACAAGAAATGCATGAAATAAAATATTTCCAAATCGTTGGATAGGACGAGGGGTGGTCCCATTCATTTTCCGGAAAGATCACATGATTTAACACCCCTCGACTTTGTCTTATGGGGCTGCTTGCAAAATAAAGTGTACGTTGAAGGTCGGACTAATGATATGAAAGATCAGCTTTGTTACATAACGTAAAACAATAATTACTTTTTCGATTCAGAAAATATCCTGATGTAAACGATTGCCAACATTGAAGCTTTTCTGTGAATAAAATCATGACATCATTGTTAAGAGAGTCTTGATTCCATTATAACAGTAAAATTAAAATATTTCTTTAACTAATAGTTCTTCGATATTAACAGGTTAATACTTTTTTTGTAGAAAAGATAAAGTTTCATCGATTGGTGCAAGAAAAAATCATAGATTCTCATTTAAAAAAATCTTGCAACACCAACGTATGCATCTCTCGAAACCATTCAACCTTACACAAACATTCTTCGCTACGAAAAATAAATTATCATTTAATTCTTATTTAATTATCTAATTGTGTCATTAGACGAAAATGGAGGTGGCAATATCTGGAGAAGCACCCTGTAGATACAGTGCAGTCTCTTCGTAACTATCGTATGTCGAGAAACAAATCTAGTAGAGGTGCCATATTCTTTGTACAGTTTTCTTACGATGTTTTTTCACGACAAGAAGATCTCTATTCCCTTTTCTCCTTTTAAAGTTGTCCGCTTGACACCGCTTAGTGCCAGAACGAGAGTGTATGTCATATCCTGTCCTTTGCTAACGAAAGCTATCACTGCTCGGTCGACCACTCTATGGTCTGCCGCTACATCGCCTTTCGCTCATTCTCCGTGTTCTCTCTTGGTTTACTCGAGAACAAAGTGAAGCCGCATAGGAAGCCTCGTCCGCAATACGTCGAAAGAGCCATTCTGTCGAGCCATCGTCATATATCAAAATTAAGTTGACATACAATTCTGTATACAATCGTTGCTCCACCGACCACTTCGCAGTTTCCCGCTACATCTCGGCCCACTCGAGAACAAAGTGAAGCCGCATAGGTGACCTCATTCGCAATACGCCGAAAGTCGTCCCGAGCCATCGACTTGTAACGAAAGAAAACTGTAGCGTTCCGGACGTAGAGACGGATAGCGATTAAAAGAGAAAAAGGATTCGAAGGACTCTTGCCATTTCAGCCTCTCAAATTAAAAAATCAAAATTCCTTATTCTTAGTTTCTCGTCCATGAAACTTTTACCATCGTATTAAAAGAGAAAGAAGGACTCAAAGGACTCTTGCCAGTTGTGTGTGAGCCTTTAAAATTAAAAAATCAAAATATAATAATATAAAATGTAATATAACTCTACCAGTCTTTTATGAAAATCGACGGAAGTCATCATCAATCCCTAATCTTTTCAAAGCTGTGGGCAAGATCACTTGAAGATCGATTATGGATACGGTGTAATTTTCTACGAGAATCCGTACCACCTAACAAGGTCACTGCCCTAGTGCTGTTCGGGTTCCTACATTGAGTTTTCTAGATCTATTCTTGCCAAGATGGATAAGGAGCATTTTTCGTTAATATTGATTTGATTCCGATAATCGTGTGATAGTGTTATTTCATTATTTCTATTTCTAACCTAACCTAACCATTTTTCATTTGATCAAATATCTCATAGCTTTCAAAATTTTGTTAATTTCATGTTTCTAAAGAACAACTTTAAAAGCAAAAGCAGCTGAACTTCAACCATTAAATTACAAACATTAGTATATCTAAAAAGAATTCATTTAATTACTTCAATAACTTCTTCTTGAGGAGAAATTATTTATTATTTTATTTGAACAATGTAAAAAATTATTCAAATAAAATATAATTTGAAAATAGTACATTTGCTTTAAAATCCTGATAATAATAAATTTTTAAAATAATTAATTGTTTCAAATGATTATTTGTGATTTTATTTCAAAAGTAATGTGTCCAACCCTGCAATCAACCCCCCTAAAACATAATTAATTCAATCTGTGTTATATCAAAACCGTATTCTCAGAATGTATTGATATGACAACATCAATATGTCTGGATTCTTGACGGGAAATTGTATACTAAATTGCCGTATTGTTATGTCTAGATGGTGTGGTCTCTGTTTATGTCAGTGAAACAGCGTGATAGAAACATTCGTGTTATATGAGGGTAGTTGAAGGGTAATAAATCATGCTATTTGGAGACCGGGTTATCAGAATATCGGGTTATCGGAGAACTATCCCAATTGTTGCATCGTGTTATATCGAAACCATGTTTTCAGAAGGTTGACCGTAGTAGATTTATACTGCTACAATTGGAAACTTCCATTTGCTAGACGTAATAGGTCGATTCCTTCAAAGATGAACGCGAACCATTTTAGTTCGTTTGTTCATTAAACACCAAAAGTGACTATTTTACATCACTTCGCAAAAATAACAAGAATGCATTTATCCAAATGTTAGGCCACTTTTTAGTACTTACATTCCCAAAGAAATAAATTTATTGAACAATGCTTCATAGATCTTTACAATCTCAATAATTGTAAATTAAAAATATTAAAACCCCGTCATTTTGACTTACAAGGGAGACTACCCAGTCAATTTTTCAACCCCAACTTTGAGGGCTATTATCCATCTCCTTAACATAAATATCGATAGCTAAAAAATGTGTGTCAAATATTTTTTTTAGTTTTATATCGTATCAAAATTCCATTCAAATCGGCGAGTTACGATTAGGTAACCTCCCTTGATAATGATAATGCCAAAATTGTAAAGTTTCAAATTGGAAAATTTGACTTAATAGTCAAATTTTTAATCTAAACTTTACTATTCAGTATTAAATTTTTTTAATATAAATTTTACTATTCAGTATTAAATTTTGTTTTCTCAAAACTTTGAAGACTGAAGGACAAAGTGATCTTGCGAAAATCTTTAAGTGCTTAGATATAACCGCTACCACTCGGTCAGATTTAAGATTATGGTAACTGATCAATATTTTAATAAACGAACAACGTCCACCTTGTTTTGACTTTTCCGAAGTCATGCAAAAATTCTAAACCAAAGGTAGTGTAATCTTTTCAATATACGCGGGGATCTATATTTATCTGGGAGTGGATCGAAGCTGTCGAGATTGAAAATTCAAGTTTGGCGATAGTAACTGATCGATTCCTTCCGCGAGGAACAACGAGGGACGTTCAATTTTAAAAACCATTTCCTCAATACTTGCGCTGAAGGCGGTATGATACTTTTGAAACACACCATCGCTTGGATAAATATGTGAGCGAGTCTAAGATGAAATCTCACTCTTGCCGAACCTATCTGACTATGTACCTATTTTCGACATAAACTAACTGTTATTCTATTTTTAAAAAACAATTTATCGAGAAACCGCAGCAATTCTTAAAACTTCTTCTTGAAATTTTGACAAAATTCACTCAATTACTAAGAACTGAGAGCACAATTTCACACCTATTAAGAATCTATAAATTAGAATGGAGTTTTTAAATTGTTTAAACTTCTAGAGTAAATAATGTTTCTTACATTCAATAAACAGTAGAAATGGTCTCCAACATTTTTGACTCTGAATAAAATATTCCATCAAACTCAATATCAAATAGAAATACAGTAAAGCCTTGATTTAAGAAAAAGGAATCAGGATCTACAGGATCTAAGAAACAGCACGGACCCGAGGGTTTTTCTTACATCAAGACTTTACTGTACGATTAACTGTTAATAAGGCGTTTAGTATATCATACTTTATCCACTTAGCAATTTACAATCGTGGTAAAATACATGAAACTATTCGTGTAATTCTAATGGTAAAAGTATTCCTATTGGAACACGAAACAAACAATCTCATTAAACCTCGCGTTCGCTTCCTTTTCTCGCGAAATGAACTCGAGAAAATTACACGGGGGGTAGAGACTGTTAAATAATACGTCGGTGGAAGTTGCAATTAAAACAAGCAAATGATCAAGTTCAGCCTCGGTCCGGCATGTAACGTAAAACGTGACGGGCTAGACGTTTCAGAACGTTAATTCACGTCTTTAATATTAGCGGCTTGAAGTTGAAGTAATTAATTCCATTCTCGGAACAGACTATTAGACATTAATTCGCCGGACCGAGGCGGACTCAATTTGCGGAACATTTCTAGCGGAAATGATCCCAGTCAGAGCAAAGTGCTTGCAGTCGATTAACGGAATCGACATCGGCTGGCGTTTCTCATTCGTTTTAACTTCGATGACAACAGCGTTGATTATGCATGCAATATACGCCCGACTTGTGGCTCGCCGGCTGCGAAATCACGGTCAGTTACACGCATCTATTATCTGTGATTTAAATTTGCAACAGAGAAGACTGGTCAGACCCTCCAATAATTATTCTTACATAGGGTAAACTGTACTATTGCTGGCACTGCAGCAGTTATTGGCACTTTTGATTTAAACGGCAAATATTAAGAATTCACTGATATAGAAAATCATTTTATATTGCTTATAATTCTACGAATTGTAAATTCATGCATTACTTATACTTATATTTTCTACTTATAAATTATACTATTTATAATTTCCTTAAACAATGCTCCATTAGAATTTAGAAACAATGTAAACCTGTGTAATGTAAGCCAAATGTAATAATACTGTACTTGCTATATAAACCACTTGGTTTAAAGCAATAAATAAATAAATACTTTTTAAAAGTATGATGATGTTCGATGGTTTTTCTCACGATAAGAATTCCCTGGTATAGAAAATCATTTCACATTGCTTCTTATTCTATGAATTGTAAGTTCATACATTACTTATACTTATGTTTTCTACTTATAAATTATACTATTTATAATTTCCTTAAACAATGCTCCATTAGAATTTATAAACAATGTAAATCTGTTTAATGTAGGCCAAATGTAATAATACTGTACTTGATATATAAACCACTTGGTTTAAAGCAATAAATAAATAAATACTTCTTGAAAGTATGATGATGTTCAATGGTTTTTCTCATGATAAGAATTCCCTGGTAAAGAAAATCACTTTATATTGCTTCTTATTCTATGAATTGTAAGTTCATGCATTACTTATATTTCTTGAAAGTATAATGATGTTCGATGGTTTTTCTCACGATAAGAATTCCCTGGTATAGAAAATCATTTTATATTGCTTCTTATTCTACGAATTCTAAGTTCATGCATTACTTATGTTTCTTAAAAGCATAATGCTGTTCGATGGTTTTCCCCCCTCGCGATATAATATTTAGGTAAACTGTACTATTGCTGGAATTACACTAGTTATTGGCACTTTTGATTTAAACGGAAAATATTAAGAATTCCCTGCTATAGAAAATCATTTATCGCAAATTTCATAACTCCATATGTCGTAAGTTTTCATAACAGAGTTCCATATATGACTGTTAGCAAATGTGCACTAATGACTGTACTATTTGTCTTACGATTGTTATTCACTGAATATATTCGATAATAAAAGATTTATGACTCGTGAAACTGTTTGATTTTGCTGAAAAATCTCTATCAGCTTGTAATAATAGTTGAGTTGAGTTCGTTTAAACATTTAAAACATTTAAAACATTTAAAACATTTAAAACATATAAAACATTTAAAACATTTGAAACATTTGAAACATTTGAAACATTTGAAACATTTGAAACATTTGAAACATTTAAAACATTTGAAACATTTAAAACATTTAATAGTCCGTTTAAACATTTCAAAGTGTCGAACATGTCAAAGTACTCTAATGCGATAAACAAAGTCGAGCTACGGGGAAAGAATATAGCAATAATGTACGGTAAGACAGGTTCTCTCGAAAATTTGTTTCAGAAAAATAAGAAAAATAAAGACTGATCAGAACTCCAATAATTCTTACAAAATTGTTCATACGTGTGGAACTACTCTAATACAATAAATCGAGTCGAGGTAATGGGAATGAATAGAACAATAATATACGGTACGACAGAAAATTATAAAATTATTTCCAATAAAGATCGCTTCACTGAAATTATAATTGGACGAACAAATACCTCAGCACAAATACCGACATCAACACTATATAAATACTAAACTGGTATTTGAAATATTATTCACAGCATCGTAAAAATTGGACTAGCCAATTTAATATTACGTATGTAAACGAATAATCTACTATTGATTTAGAAGACGTAAATAACGCATGATGCTGCCATCCATTTTTAATCGATATCATCTAATATACGTATAATGGATATTAGAACTAATACATGTCGGTAGTAATTAGAGTGCAGAGAAAAATTTGAGAATATTATACGTAACCGATAATTGATACGTGATCTTGAGCAATCGATATTTCGACGTGACCGGGCCGCCGTGCGTTAAAAAAAGGGGGTTAATCCTCTATCGGAGCTGGTTCATTCAGTCCCGCCGAGATATGCAATTTTCTGTTGAAAGGGGCCAGGATATTGAACTCCTTTTCAATAACTCCGGAGCTGCTTGCGTTTTTCGCAACGCTGGGAAAAGAACTTGAATTTGTATCGAACAATGGACACTGTTCTATAGACCCAACAAGGATACACCCGCGACCCAGATTACTCGATTCTCGATGAAAAATTCGATTTCCCGTTCAAGTTGGAATTGTCTTCGTATATCGGAGACACCGACTATTTTTCTTTCTCTTTCTGTATGTGTGTGTGTGTTTTTTTTAACCCCCGATCAATATTTGTAAAAGAGCGAACGAGGTACCACGGCCAGCGGAATTACTCGCGCACACGCACACGACCGCCGATGAATGTGCTGACGGAAAAGACGAACACAATGGATCCGTTGGTACAGGGTGTTCAGAAACTCCCCGTCCGTATTTTTCAAATGATGAACGCTTTAACGATTCTCATATGTCAAACAATAGCTCGTTCTCTCAGTGCTTTTAACGAATCGGAAGAACATATTACCCATTATCCATCGTATACACGCTGTATCCATATACATGGTCAAGAAGTATTTGTCATTGTATTCTACGTGCAGACCTTGTTCTACGTCGGCTTCCAACAAATGAGCAGTTTCTTATAGAAGTGAAGCAACTCCACTTTTGAAAAAAACAGACCATATAAGAAATTTGCTCAATTCAATAATAAAAGTCATTTGATTATTTAAAATTTCCCAAGTAGTCAAAATGACTGCTTTTGGACAATACAGGTATAACACATATATATACCGGAAATGAAAAAGGGGGAGGCAACTACAATGATTAATAAACGCATTTCTATGTTGTACAAAAAGTCACAAAATTCTAAGAAGCTGTTTCATTATATACACAATTGTTTTTCTAATTGAAATTGAAAAGCAGTCAAAATGACTTCCTTAGGCAATCTAGTGTTGATGTCAACAACTGCCAGTGAATCGAAGCTATTTAGAATCGCATGAATGTACTTTCTCGAATACCGAAGCATACACACCACAACCAGCAGGATCATCAATCTCATTTCTACACCTTTACATGGTTTCTGTTTAACCTCCTGTCCTTGGAATGCAAGCTGTGCAGGCATTGCACATTCTTTCCGACAACTCGGAATGCCAGTTCTGCTGGCATGAACATTCTTACATCTTCTCATTTGCACACGAATTATTTAAGAGAAATGTGCACTTCTAGAGATTGCAGTTACAATGCCAGTTGTTAGCGTGTACTCGCGAACAGCCCCAAAGTATTTTAATTATACCGTTAACGGAGCGTGTTTGGCCGGTGAAGATACCAGACGGATAGGGATAAATGTTTTTTAAGAATTCGCGGTTTGAAAACATTTATCACTCGGCTATTACAGAGATCATTAACGAAGCCTTTCTGTCATTAATATTCGCACGATGATATGTTTAATAAAGTCTCGTAAAGGATTTTTTGTATGCCTCTATAAACAAAAAATTAGTACGGTTAGTTTATATTACTAAATGATAAAATTTTATAGAAAAATTCGTTTTGCCAGGTAGGACTTTAAAACTAGTTGTAGTAAACCATATACACTGACCACAGACATACATTCTACATCGTTATACATAATATCTTCAAACTAATGTTTTTATTGAAAAAAGATCCTATTATCGTGCTTTTTTCAAAGGTTTATTGTCGCACCAAAGGTTTCTTACCAAAATTAAAAGAGTATTTGCAATAACAGTAACTTATAACTTTATTTTAATAAAATAAGCATTTTCATATATGACAAAAAAGTGAGCAGTTTGTAAATCATAATTTATTCTTGAAATAAAATTTAATTTAATATTTAGTATGGCCTCCTTTGGCTTTAATGACTGCCGTGAACCGTCTAGGCATGCTTTTGACCAGATTATGTAGATGATTAGGATTGAGACTATTTTTGTTTGTGACTCTAGTTTTGTTCACACTTATATCCAAAAACGACCATAAATTTTCGATAGGATTCAAGTCTGGGGATACGTGTAGATCCCTACGTGTTCAACTATAAAACAGATGAATTTCAGGGAGAAAAGAAAATGTTATTTAAAACGCGTATACTTCTGTAAAAAAATTCTTTCTAAAAATTGAAATATTTTGCACATTACGCCCCCTTATTAACACTTTACCTACCGAAAAAGAAAGCATAGAAATTTTCTTTTACATTTTCTGTTACAATCTGAAATGAAATTATTAAATAACAATATTGTGGGTGACATATTAGTTCTCAATAAAAATTGCTGTTGCTATTGAACGTTCCGTTAAAAAGTGTTTACCCATGTACCATATATTTACAAAATTATACTAATAATTTATTAAAATTAATAAAATGGATATGTGTATGAAGTGTGGTCCAGTTAATTGTCCTATTTATGTTGGACAATGTGTGTGTAGAAATACTAATAATTTATTATGATCATAATCACCGGTCGGTAATGCGTTAAGCAGTACTTATTAATAATTCCTGCCGCCTCGGCGACACTGTGCACCGCGAAATGTCGAAAGAAGGAATTGTAAAAATATTTCCGAGTTGCACACTAGAATCCGGACAGTTCCACAAGTTAAGAAAATATTCCGTGGAAATCGCGAAGACGTAACAATTTCGAGGGAAAAAAATGATCAGTCCAGCAGTCGTTTTTATCATCGTCGATAAGTCCGCAAGAAATGATTGTCGTATTTCACACTCAGCGGTAAAAATCTACTCCGAAGAGCTATAGCGCCGGGGTGGGGGTGGGGGTTGAAAATCGCAATACTCCGAGAATACCTCGCCGGGAGCGTTCCAGAGTCTCCGGTCCTTTCCGTTACGACTTCTGTTTCACGGGTTAGCGATAACGCGATTTTTCTCGGATTTCCCCGGATTTCGCTCAGTGCGGCGCGCGGCGCGGTGCGGCGTAACGCGGCACGATGGAGGGACAGAAAAGGGACAGAAAGGATACGGGACACGAGACACCGGAGAAAACGGCACGGTGGTGCAAGGGGGAAGGAGGTGCACGTGGAAAGGCGCCAACAACGGGGCGCACGATTTACGAGGTGTCCCCGGGGAACGCACTGATTTCAAATGTTTCCAACGTCTCACCTTTACCGTCTCCTCCTCCTCCGCCGCCGTCCTCGCTCGTGCCAATATCGAGAACGCTTCTTATGCCAGGAATATATCGCGTTATGCACCTGATGCGCGCGATTTATGCGTCGGTGAAACTGTCGGGACTAATTCGGCAGTGCAAGGAAAATTCCAAGCTTAAGATCTGGAGAACTGCAATCCGTACCTTTTCTTTTTACTGTTGCTTGTCATGAATATAAGAAATTATGAATTTTTCATAATTTCTTAATTGATTCAAAGATGACGATTATTGCACGTCCATTCCGTTCAGTTTAGTTTGACCAGCAACATAACAAGAACACAATAAATATATTAATAATAATATCTCGAGGTAAGTTATAAAAATATGTTCTTGATATAAATTCTATACAATTTAAATATTTCATTTTAAATTTTTATATAAAAAATCAATATTTAAATTTTTTGTATAGTTGTTTTTAAAGATACGTCGAAAGTCTTAAGGACACAGTTGAACGGTTCAATGGGTATCACAAGATGCCATAAAAGTCTTTGATTTATGTTATTATTTTCCATTTTATTTCAAATAAATAATTCTATTCTTCTCCTAAATGTCTTAAGGACAAAATTGGATGGTAAAATGGGGCTCACACGGTACCAAAACAGGTTTTGGTATTCATTTTGTTTACATAGAACAGTCTATATCTCTAACAAAAATGACACAGAAATAAACATTCTTTTGGTATCCTGTAAGTTCCATTTTACCGGTCAACTTTGTCCTCAAGACATTTAATGTATCTTTGAAAACGACACACACACACACACACAAAGATATTTCTGTTAAAAATGTTAGGTGACTCACCCTGCATAATGTTGAATATTCAATAGCCATTTTCTGAGTGAATCTAATTAATTTAATTAAGCACCACTTTAATCAGTGTATTTTGACAACGAAGTTTCTTGATTAAATTATGGTAGAAATTGAATTTACTTGTCGTTCGTGTTCTTCATTCACAGGACTGTCTCTGACACGATCTGATTTATTAATATTAACGTTTCAGCTAATAGCAAAATTATTCCTGCACTATCTGCGCTCGCATCCGCATAGTACACGAGTCGGAAATGGTACTAGAGACATAGACGTTGCTTGTATCCTATATCTCAAATGCAAATACAGTGGTCGAAATCATTTTTGTGACATAACAGTGTTTATCATGCAACATTTCTATCTTTTATTATTAGTATTTGAGTAATATCCTTTTTATTAATGTGTTTATTAATCAATATTACAAAAATTTGGAATTTTTGTACGAAATAAATATAGGTTCAATTAATCATTTTCTAGTTGGACTTAAGAAAATGTTACAAATATAAGTACAAATTAATTATTTTATTTAGACTTTGTGCAAATTAGTTTTCTAATTGTAAAATAAAAAAAAAATCTGGAACTAGTCATGTCTTTTTATACAGGACGAGATAAATAAAGTAGTAGAACAAAATGTAAAATATGTTACTGAACAAATCTATGGATAAATACCTGAATTTTATCGTTCAATTTTAATTTACAAACGCTACGAACTTTCGTTCCAAACAAATATTTAGATGAAACCACTATTACAAACTTCTTCCCCAATTTCGAATCAGTTATTAAAAGTCGAAAAAATAATTTATTCGTCAGGAATGGTTTTCGCAAACAACCCTCTGCATGACCATCTTTAAAAAATCAGGTATAATCTGCTGCAACGAGTATGCATAAAAGTTCGAAGATGTTCAAATAGATGGAACATTACCGTAGAGCATGAAATAAATTTCGTATACTTAAAACGCGTCGGTCTCGAGTGCTGGAAGAAAGATGACGTGGACAATCCGATAGCGATTAAGTCTGGCAGGGTGTAACCCTCGAGTGTCTCCTCGCGGATGGCCGAGGAATCGATCATCCCCGATGAAGAAGTACTATTTCGATACCGGCTGCGCCTTTTCTCCACCTCGAACGATATCGATCACTGACCGGAGGGGTGAACTTTTTCGGGCAGAGTCAAATCGCAAGCAGCTCTCATAAGTCGGGGCTAGGTTTCTCCAGGTCTGCTTCTTCGCCGCGATAAATTCACGGTGTGCACCTGCCGCCATTCGCGGCACTTTAGCGCGCATTCATCCCCGACTGGTAACCGGCTAGAAGAACCGCCGGGAAGGAAGCAGCAGGGGAAAGTAGAAGCATGTCAATGTAAGGCGGGGATTTTTCAATATCCTATTCTCCGGTCCGTCGTAAGTGCAGGAACCACCGCGGCGCCATCGGCGGGTCGTCCTTGTCGTCCTCGTCGTCTCTCGAATACGTTCTCGAATAAACCGACGCCGCGGGTAGAATCGCAACCGACCAGACGTCTTTCCGTTTCCTTTCGATCCTTTTTTCCACCCTCGTTGCTTTTTTCATAAATCAATTTGTCGACAGGATTTTTCTTCGCGGACGGAGCCGCAGGAGCAAGAGGGTGGCGGAGACACGGGAACCTCGACGAAGAAACGCCGAACGAAAAAACGTTCGACGATCGACCGAGAAATTATAGTCCGTCTATTAGAATTCTCGATTTGCGCGCGGTGAATTGCATTTAGAACGAGCCGGGCTTGTCGATATCGACAAATAGCTTTCAACCATGCGGATAAAGCGAACGTCAATCTCTCGCGATCTATTTCCACGTGGTACTCGCGCTGCCGACGCGACCCACCGGTGAAAGTAAATGGGAAACCGGAACTCTTTTCGATGCCTCGATTTTTGGACGAGATTGCGCAACGTGGAACAACGAAACGTTCGAATGAAAGCTTTTTTTATTTTAGATTTATTTTACTCTTCGATTTAACTTTCAACTCTTTGCTAAGGTTATTTCCGCGACCTACAATTTATTAAGGTGAGTTCCGAACCACCTGTTCAAATTAAATGTTTAGGATTTGTTACGGTGTGTACAGGGTGTATGAAAATTATATGTCACGACCACTATAGCGTGATTCTACACCTCATGATCGGTGAAGATCTGTTAAAAAAACTTCCCGCAAAATTGTCCTTGACTGACATTTTTTGAAGGTCAAAATTTTTAACAATGTTAAAGTTTAACTAAACTGCTGGATGAGATTTCACTGTTACCATGTGTTTACATTTGCATGTGTATCGAATAATGAATAAAGTTTAGTTAAACTTTAACATTGTTTCTTAACAGAACGATCAAGTTCCGACCTATGGTTCCTTTGACACTTTTTATCCTCTCGATGAGTAGAACACAATGCAATCATAAAAAAATTTTGACCTTCAAAACCTTAAAAAAGTCGGTCAAGAACAATTTTGCGGGAAGTTTTTTTAACAGATCTTCACCCTGTACAATGCTCCTCCGATGACATCGATGGACGAAGGATACTTTCGAATTGCAATTTTAATAATAACTTCTGCTGTTACGAGTTTGAAGAGAATAATTAATATATTTCATGTTTATAAAACACACTTAACGTTCGTGTTAGTTCATATTTAACATTTTAAAATGCTCTGACTGTTCCGAAGGTTCCAAAGAGCTCTTATCGTCCGAAAGGTTCATCGTCACCCCATACGACAGGAAAATTCTTTTTTTATTTTCATATGAAAGTAAGTGCATTTTTACTTAAATTTTTACGTAGTAATTATATTTCATATTTTTTCAATTCACTTCTTTGAGATCAACACGTTAACTCTTAATTATAATATCTGCGCTATCAACCCTTTGCACTCCGAATTATCTTTCAATATTCTTGTCAACAACTCCCTACTGTTTTAAATGTTTTACTTGAAATTTACATCAAAAGACAGTTCCCTGACTGCTACTTATTTTAAACAATGTTATTTACTAATTATATTAAATATAGCTCTGAAATTTCGTTGGACATATTTGTGGAACTTATATTTGTTTTCAACCAGAAATATATAAACAGCTAAAGGAAGGAAAAATATATAACATAGAAAAAATACATTAAATACATAACAGAAGAAGTAATTATATATAAAAATCTGTTTCATTTACATTTTTCCTTCTCGTATGTCGAATCAAACTCTCCAAAGGAATGCAAAGCGTTAATCTCTTTCTTGCAATGATTATAAACAACTAAGAAAATATAAATAGTTTCTGGGTAAAAATGGACCTAACACGGGTGAGTAAGAATAATAGAATTGGGTCGTTCGTCTTTCGGCAATTTAACCCCCAAACCCGGTGCTGCAAGAATAGAACAGTGTTTGGTCCGTTGGGGATTTTCAAAGTGATTTCAAGGATGATCCGGTGATATGAAATTCTCTCCATAAATGTTCGAATAATCTGGCATCGCGATGCTCGCAGCAATACCGCAAGACAGATTATGCAAGACCGACCTCTCGTTACGCTTGTGTGTTAGGATCCTCGGAACTAGCTCTCCGCTCACGCCATTTGCCATTAATCTTGTCCATTGTTCCCTCCGTACGAAACTCCGGATTCTGGAACGGCGCGTATTATTCCCCCCGCATCGCCCTCTCGCTCCTCTAGTCGCCGCTTTCACAATCACGCGCGAACTTCTGCCGAGGAATACCGCGAAATTCGACGGAAGTGTCATCCAAAAAGGGACGAGACTCCGCGAAAGTTCAGCCATCCAGTACGCCAACAACAAATTACGATCGGACCACCTGCATCATTCGGCAAGTCGAATCCCGAAAACGATTTCCCGTTGGAAAAACTTCGCGGCATGTTCCACCAAAGAACCATTCGAATATCTCCAAAATTATTAATAATTTCGAAAGGTGTTTTCTAAACAAATTACAATTGAACCACCTGCATCGTTCGGCAAGTCGAATCCCGAAAACGATTTCCCGTTGGAAAAACTTCGCGGCATGTTCCATCAAAGAACCATTCGAATATCTCCAAAATTATTAATAATTTCGAAAG